>MQRK01140753.1:0-10247 GCA_001938485.1 Girardia tigrina | reverse complement strand
ATATATATCCATGGAATTTAGAAACCGGTTTTTGAAGGCTTTTTACTCAATCGATTTTCTTCAAACTTTGCACACTTACTCATTCTCGATGACAATAAATGATTATGTAAAACTTTGATCGAAAAAAACTTTTTAAGATCCCAAAATAGGAAAAAAACGAAAAATTCGGAGTTCCTGAACAATATTAATTGCAATATATCTACTTAAAAAAATAAGTAGTTTTTATTAATTTTTTAGGTTTTTTAATTAAAATTTGTTAAATTTGAAAAACTTTGTTGGCAAAGTACAGTTCTGTCTGCATAAAGAATGGATATAGAAAATTTTTTTTGATTTACTAGTTATCTTGAAAATATGAGTGGAAAAACGAAAAAACTTCTGATTCACCCTTTTAAAAGTGAGTGTTTTTAATGTTAATCTATTCATCTAATTTCCGCAAAACATATGACATATAATTTAAAATTCTTTTCTAGGCGTCAACGCTCAAAAATGTCTTACCTTTTAGATAATAGTCTTTTAATTTGTTTGTATTTATTTATATATTTACGATTATACTTAATAAATTTGCACAGTTGACTAATTCTACTTACCCTATTCATCGTTACGTAAGTATTAGGAAGCCTTAGCTTTATTGTTTTATGTTTAGTACTCGAATCTCTCTAGGAAAAATATTCATGTAAATAAATAAAAAGAATATTTTTTTAAATTGTTCTCAAAGAAAATAAATTATTAATTGTTTGTTATTTGACAAAATAATGAGGAGATATAAAATAAATGAAAAAAAATTCTTTTTCAAAAATAATTGTAAAATTGTACTATTATTTAAAAAAGAATTTTGATATAATTTTTTAAATTGATAATTTAATATTATTTTGGGGTTTTTTTTAAGAAATTTTTAATAGAAACCGATATTTGAAGCCGATTTTATAACATATGATAGTTTTAAAATTCTAGATATTGTTTTATACAAATATTCTTTTGCATATTTTAGAAGATATGTATTTATATGTTTATATTCAACTCAATTCATTAAAAGCCAGATAATTATCGAGGCAGCGGCTCAAAAGGAATAAATGTTTATATTAATACAAAATAAAAATAAGATGTTTATACCGGGTGTCTGAAAAGTTCCTTAATTTTCCAAATATTCGTAGTGGGCCATCATACTAATGCATTAAATATATCGTTTGAACGTTGAAATCGTAGATTTTACTAAGAAAGTGAATAAAGTATTGAATAAAGATTTTAGTATATCAAATAATTTATTTGAACGTTTAGTGTTTTAGCAAAAAATGTGAAATTTTTAACAAGAAGGTTACACATAATGTGTTTAAATGTAGAGAGGACATTAAATGTTCGATGTGTCCAAACTTATTTTCTACAACGATTTACATGAGATCTTAATAATAAAAATCAACTCAACGCCTCAATTTATTTAGTGTTCACTCGGAAGCTCTCTTTCAAATAATAAAGTGTTGTGTGGTATGTTTGTTTTAAATTGTTATTTGTTTTAATAGTCATTTTATGCGATTGTTTAAGTTTTGCTCATGTGTTGCTGTTGGAAAGTAATTTAATGTTAATTATCTTGTTTGTTTTAGATCGTTGTACTTATTTGTCTTGGGTCGGAATAAATTATCTTCGATTATTTCACTTAACGATCATAAAACTATACCCAAAGTCAAGGCTCATCAACTATTGGAAACAACAGCAGAATCCTATGACCGGTTTATGCGACAGTTTCAGTGTTATTTACGAGTTGAGGATGTGGATGACGACTCAAAGCTAGACTTACATATTTTGTGTATGCGACAGAAGGCTTTGGGTCTCTATGATGAGCTGGAATTGTCTAAGATTTCTGATAATGATAAGAACAAAAATATGATTGAATTCTCAAAGGCAGTGGATTTCTTCTGGACGAAATTTACAACTGACAAAAATATTCTATTGGAAAAAGTTTGGCTATACACTCACAAGCAGCAACATGGTCAAAGACTCCGAGATTTTGTGAACCAAATCCGATTCATTTCAAAATATTGTGACTTCCTAACAGCGTTCGCTGACGAAGCATTGTGGGATGCGTTTTGTTGCAGTCTTTATAATGACGAAACGCGTAAGACTATTTGTCGACATTTTGCGGTTTCCCACAAAGAAAAGAAGTCTCTTACACTACAAGAAGCAATTACAGCCGCTGAAGTGGAGGAGTCCGCCAAAGGGGTAGGTTGTGGTTCAGACATAGCGAACAACAACAACCAGGAGAGTCATAAAATTGCAGGAGTGTCACAATCCAATTTTCAAAAAAGTTTTGGATCATGTTACTGGTGCGGTTCCAAAACAAAGCACAGTAGACCAAATTGTCCGGCTAAAAACAAAGTATGCCATTTGTGCAAGGTCATGGGGCATTTCCAGAAAGTCTACCATAAAGCAAAGGTTGGAGTATCATCTACTGTCATCGTAGGTGTCATAAATGAAGAAAGGAAGTCCAGATTCGATCACCGGAAGTTTTTGAAAGCGTCCATCAGTGGAAGGTCAATTATCTGGTTGATTGATAGTGGTAGTGAAGTGTCTGTTGTTTCACAGACAACAGCACGAGTAGCAGGTGTTGTGCCTTACAGAGGCATTAATCGGGCGGTCACGGTAGATGGATCTGTTCTGAGAATAGTTGGGGAGTGGTGATCCAATTCCCAGAGGGACCGTTACAACAAAAATACTCATTGCGGATCGGTTTAGTGAAGAGGCAATCCTGGGTATGAACACGTTGAACCAGTTCCAAACACTGGTGCTATCTTTGTTTGGTTCTCTTCCACCTCTGAAATTTGCTTCGGTGGCTCCAGCTGTTTTGGAAGACCTGGGTCAGATCTCAGATCGGCCAACTGTGCTAAATATTCTGCCAATAATCTTGTTCACAGTACCTATTTCAGCAGAACCAGTGCGAGTTCCATCCAGATTTCGCTTAATCCAAGACGTGCAGTTTATCCAAAAGGAAGTCAGGCGCCTGGAATCTGAATGCATCATTAAGAAATCCCATTCACAATGGTGAGCTCAAGTAGTTGTTGGTGAAAACCTTTCGGGGAAGAAGCGGCTTTGAGTCGATTATTCAACAACCATCAACAAATTCACGGCTCTGGATGCCTTTCATGTACCATATATCAATCGGTCATCAATAAGCTACACGGACATCGCTTCTTTACAACACTTAATTTAAGATCAGCATACCACAAAGTTCCGTTGTCAGAAGCTGACCAACCATTCACGACTTTCGAAGCGGACAGTAATTTTTGGCAGTTTACTTGACTGCCTTTTGGTGTAACAAATGGTGTTCCAGTATTCTTTAGAGTTATAAAACAAATTACTACGGGTCTTGAAGGAGCTGTTCATTATTTCGGTGATCTAGTCATCTGTGGCCGCTCTCAGCAAGAACATGACAAAAACCTCCAAAAATTCATTATTCGAGCACGGAAAGTGAACTTAACACTTAATTTGTCGAAGTGTCAACTGTATCAAAAGAAACTTACCTTGCTGGGTCATGTATTTGAAGATGAGTAATGAAGCCAGATCCAGAACGGTTGCAACCATTATTGGAATTTCCAATACTTCGGCACAAAAAAGAATTGGAACGCCTGGTCGGAATGTTGGTGTATAACTTGAAGTGGGTTCCAGATTTTGCAGAGACAGCAAGACCACTCTTTGAAGCTAAAGAACGTCCTGTTTTCCCATTGAATACAGACTGCGTGCGAGCCATTTTAACACTCAAAAACATCATTGCAAAGTCCTTTTTCGCGACTCCAGAAGATGAAACACCACTGACCCTGGAAACGGATGCGTCCGCAACGTCAAATGGGGCTGTACTCTCTCAATCTGGGAAACCATTGGCTTATTTTTTCCACAGATTATCTCAAACTGAAAGCAGATGGCAGCTGTGGAACTTGAAGCTTACGAAATTGTCGCCGCTGTGGAGCATTTTTCGACATTTTTTGTTGGGCCGCAAATTTATTGTCGTCACTGATGAACAAGGATTTGCGTTCATCTTCGATACTCAACCTCGCAACAGGATCAAGAATAGTAAGCTGTGCCGTTGGAGACTGGGGTTAGCAGAGTATCAATTTCAAATTCAATACCGGCCTGGCAATCTTAATGCAGTGGCCGATGCTCTAAGCCGCATAGCCTCAATGCCTAGTGATAATTCGTTCTTGTATGACTAAGATTTGATTGTCATAATTTACAACAACATGGGACATCCAGGAATTAACCGTTTGACCCATTATTTGGAGAAGCAATTTCAGAGGTCAGGCCTACGTAAGGAAGTGGAAAAATATATTACTGGGTGCGATATTTGTGCAAGGATGAAACCAAAATTTGTGAAAAAGCCACAAGGAAATGTAATCCACGCGACAAAACCATGGCAGAGAATAGCAATTGATTTTATGGGACCCAAGCAGTCAACTACAAAGAATGTTTACATCCTTACAGTCATCGATGAATATAGTCGGTACGCTTTTGCATTCCCATTACCATCCATGACAGCCAGAAATGTTATTAATTGTTTGACAAGTCTTTTCACTATTTTTGGTCCACCCAGCTTTATACACAGTGATCGAAAGGTTCAATTTGAGTCAAGTGAATTTGCCGACTTCCTGCACCAATGGAACATCGTGCGTACTCGTTGAACTCCATAACATCCGCAAGGTAACAAGCAGATAGAACGCATGAATGGCACAATATGGAAAACAGTACAGCTTCGTCTTCAACAATTAAATTTGCATTCATCTCAGTTGAAACCTCAGCTGAATATCGCACTTATGAAGATTCGTTCATACCCTTCTAGAGCACTCGATTATTAAACGCAACACGAACTTTTATTTGCATTTCGTCGGCGATCAACATTGAAAAAGCAACACGCACAAGGGAAAGTGGAAAAAGTTGTCGTCCAATAAGTAGTTTCTCCTCAAGTAATTCAAGTGAAATTCTCAATCGGAAGAACATACACGGTGTTGACTCGTCATTTATCAAGGGCGGCGACGGATGCAGTTGGCAACGAGAAAAACAAGGATAGGAAACAGTTAGTGCGACCAGAAGAGGAAGTGGATGAATTATTGGTTGAAAGTAATATTGATCAGCAACACGAGGAGTATGGTGGAAGGCCACAACGCGAAAGACGCGATCCAGAGTGGATGAAAGACTATATGACTTTTTAAAAAAACTATGGATGAATGTGGTATGTTTACTCTAAATTGTGATTTGTTTTAATATTCATTTTATGCGATTGTTTGAGTTTTGCTTATGTGTTGCTATTGGAAAGTAATTTAATGTTAATTATATTGTTTTTTAGATCGTTGTACTTATTTGTCTTGGGTCGGAATAAAGCATCTTCGATTACTTTAGTTGCATCATTTTATGGATACATAATATTCTTAAAATATCAATTTAAAAAAAGCTGAAGCTGACAGTTGATCCGTCGAAATATATTGTTTATAAATATATTTGGGAATGGTAGAGTTTTGTAATTAATCAAAAATTATCATTTTGAAAATTATCACTTTTGAAAATTTGTTCAAATGCGCATAACGATTCTTGAACGTATTAAATTTAATTAAAGAGCTTTCAGTTCTGATTTATAAATATTATAATAATTTTTAAACTTCATTTTAAATAATAATATATTAGATAATGGCTTTTGATCACGGGGATCCACCGAGAAATGAAACGACAACCATTATCATAGAATTAGAAGACTTAAATGATTGTACGCCTCAATTCAATAAACCTCATTATCATTTCCAAATAAAAGAAGATTACGGTGATATTTATCTGCGTAGACAAATTGGAGATGTTTATGCCGAAGATCAGGATTTACGGGAAAACGCAGTGGTGTTCTATCGACTATCACAAGATGTAAACGTGCCGTTCGAAGTATTTTATTTTAATGGTTTTTCTTATATTATTTTTATGTACTTCTTTTATCTAATTACCCTAATGTCCTGTGTCTAACCTGCATCTCAATTTAAATGCTGTTTGGCTTATAATTTTGCAATGTTTATATATCAAACTTAAAAAATTAGATTTATAATCCGCACCAAGAAATATTTCAAAAAATCCTATTTTTTTCTGTGTATATCCCTTGGGTTATACACAGTTAATAAGGGTAAAACCTTTCATAATTTTCTATTTTAATAACGAACATTTTTGGACACGCAAAACCTTCCTGAAAATAGTGCCGATAATTTTAAGAAATAAAAATGATAAAATCTTAAAACTTTAGTAATATTGACCAATTCTGACAAAAACTTTTTGGTATTAAAAACTCCCCAGATTTATATTACAATGGAAGGAAGAAGTGGTATACTTTTTACCCTATGTTATCATCCAAATAAATGTGGTTTTAAAGGACTCCAAATTTATATATTTCGAAACAACATTAAAAAATCATAAAACAATATTATAGCGGTACTCAAAAATAATGTTTGGAGTATAAAAATTCGAAGATTATCATTTAACTACTCCTGTGCTAATGATATAGGCGTCTTAAAATATACTTAAATATCTTGAAAACATTTTGCTTTGAAAATATGTAGTGTATACTTCTAAATTTTTGTAAAGGTTGTACAATCTGCTCAACACTGCGTGATGTGATAACACCGCAATACGTTTTTTCAACCTCCTACATCTCGTGGAAGGTTTTGTGCTAATCATTCACTTAATCTTCACCGTCTAACATTCGTTATCATTGATACATGATTGCTTTTTTGAAGATCTTCTGAGTCAATTCATCTAAATTAATATTTAAATTAAGTATTTATAAATTTAAAAACAGATGTTTTCACTGATTGCCATGAAAGTTTTATACTTTATAAAAAGATATTGAAATATTTTATAAAAACATAACCTAAATTGATGTGACTTGATTTCTTGATCTTTATTTCTTAACACTATCTGTTACATGACGGGTCATTGTTGGACACCTCATCTGTAACATTATCGGCAACCATTGGTAACCGTATCGTTGAAATCTAAATCGGAGAGCCAGAAATGCAGCACAAGGCAACGGTTCACCATATTTGTCCAAGGTAAAATTTTTGAAGGTGTAAAAATCGATATATTCGTCCGCCGGGTCGATTGCTTCAAGTTGACCATTGCTTCTGCGCGGTGTTTAAAAAGAACAAAATGCATCAGAAAACATTTATTTATGCAAGATACAGAGTTAAATTAGTCCGTTATATTTCCTAATGTCAATAAAGATAATTTAAATAATAATTTAAATTTTTTGTTCGGTTTTTTTCTCTTATGCAGTAATACAAATTCATTGTTTTTTTTAGAATCTGATAATTTTCTTTGGAATATTATTTTTTTATTAAACAAATTTGCTCTTTTGTTGGGAAGTTAGCGGATAAAATACCATGTAAGACTGACTTTGATGAAAGTAGCACTTCCTGTTCTTCTATCAAAAATACCAGCTGGATTATCTTGTAAAATTTATTTTTAAAACCATAATTCTGACGAAATTGAAATATTTTACTTGGTCATTACGAATGAAGTTTCCTTTCAGTCATTGTTGTGAAGCGATGTTGTAACATGACCAAAAAACCCTGCACAAAGGTTTTAAATTTGTATTCATATAAATTACAACTTTCATCAAAAGTAATGTCGAAAACATTTTGGGGCAATTATAAGAACATCTTCCAAAATTAACATTTCCAATTATTGAAAATTTGGTCCTCTTGAATTTGTTTGGAGAATCAATTAGCCGTGGATAAATTTTACTTTCAAATTATCAATGAAAATTAAAATTAATTTTCATTGAATTATTTATTTCATAAAAGAAATTATTGCCAAAATAACCAATTTAAAAACAAAATTTTAAAAAACATATTTTAAAGATTTTTTTATCAGAATATATATATATATATATATATATATATATATCTGAATAAATAAGAAATAATTTTTGTTTTTGATGTATAAAACCGCAATTTTCTTTTGTAAATTTAATTTAAATAGAAATTATAGAATATTTATTTTTTTTTCTAATGAAATAAGAAACTAAAATTAAAGCAATTTTGTGACATGGAGAATGATCCGTTTATTTATATTTATAAAATTCTGTTTTAATCGATCATTATGTTCTCAGATCTTTCGGATCACATGAAACTAACAACGGCTCCCATTAATTATTAATTTATTTTTCGTTATCAGAAAATAATTTCATTTATTAGAAACAATAATTTGTAAATAATAGTTTATTATCATTGATATAAAATATAATTTATGAAATATTAAGTTTATTATTAAATTTTATTCAGATCGATTCCAAATCAGGTTCAATTTATACAAGTAGATTAATTGATCGAGAATCAACTCCGGTTCAAATATCGTTCCTTTGTATGGCGGTGGATAACCCAAACAATCTACTTTATAGGAAAACGGCAACAGTCGAAGTGACTGTAGACATAATTGATGTTAATGACAATAAACCGCAATTTATTTTTCCAAATGAAACACAACAGGATGTGAGTTACAAATATTGGAAACAATTATCTATTTTTCTTTTTTTTGCATAGATTAAACTGTCCTATTATGCTAAAAGAGAACATGTAGTTGTGAAGGTATTCGCAAAGGATAAGGATATCGGATTAAATAGTAAATTGAAATATATTATTACTAAAGGAAATGCGTTAAAGCTTTTTATGATGAACGAGGAAACTGGAATTATTCAATTAACAACGGATTTGAAGCCAACAAATAAGGTAAAATAAATGGTCAAAAGAAATATGCAATGTATATATTATATTATAAACAAATAAACGCCATTTGAAACTATATATTTCGACGGTTTAACCGTCATCATCAGATCACTGATTATGTTCTTTTTTATTGCTTTTATAAAATGTTAATTTACTGAAAAAACTTTTGTTTATATATATATATATATATATAGTATTTGTTATTGGTTTTTGCTCTGGCATTGTCAAAATTAACAAGTTTGAGACTACTTTTGGCATAACTCATTGGCAGCCGTCCTAGTTCAAACAATAGATTGCTAATTTGATAACTTGTCATTTTTCTGTTTCGCAGAATCTTCTTTTGTCACTTCTCCTCCGAAGGATATAGAAACTCGGATGAATATTTCTACAACTTTAGGCACTTGTGGTTCAAACGAAAGTAGTTCCTTATTCTCGAAATTACATTTTTATATACATATGCATTTGTAAAATACTAGTAATTATTAAAATACAATTATATTTTAAATTTTAGTTTTGATCTTGTTTATAATAATAATAATAATAATAATAATAATAATAAAATTTGATTTCTTTTGGTAATTCGAAAATTGAAATTTTAGAATATATTTTTAACTCGTTTTAACATATAAAATAATAAGACATACTAAAAGAACAATTTGGGATTGTGAAAGAAACAATTAATGAGAGACGAATAATTTTTAGACATTCTTCTTTAAAGTAAGTTTTTTCCTTCAGATGCTCAATGATCATTTAGAGCTTTACGTCTCAAAACATTTTTGATCTGAACTGACAAGACTTTATACAATTTTCATTAAATATAAAATGATATTATATGAACATTTTTTACAAATAGCAACAAAAATTATATTTAATTTTTGATCTAATATAATTTTTTATTATATCACATTTTGTTATAAATATAAATTCAGAAGAAAATAATCTAAATATTAAATATTGAATTACCATATGTACTAAGATAAATATTTATTTTATATATTTATCAACAATAAAAAGTATTTAAAATAAAATTCATATGAAAATTTAATAAAATTTATTAAAATTTTTTTATTATATTTTTCGTAAAAAAACTCCAATAAGATAATAAAAAAATTATATACATATTTCTGAATACAAAATTTTTATTTTAGTTATAATCCTTTCTTTTTGAATATATTATAATAAAATTTCATGACACGACATTTTTATTTTATTGAATAAGTTTAAGTATGGTACTTTTTTAACATGATAAAACTTTAAGGAAGGTGCATTGGCGCCGAGAGTTAATTACCCCGTGGGCGTCAGCGAAGCGAGCGATAGCTCCGGTGACACTGAAACGATATTTTACGTTAATGGAAAACCTAACTTTTGTCTCCAAATTGAAATGATATAAGTCAATAAAACAGTATATTCAATTAATAAGAAAATAGGCCTTAGATTTAATTGATTTCGATGGAAATAAATCTTGAATTAAAAAAATATTATTTTTAAACAATTATGTTAAATATTTCTTCCTGC
>MQRK01140729.1:0-10094 GCA_001938485.1 Girardia tigrina | reverse complement strand
TGTATATATATAATTTGAAAAATCTTAGCAATAATAAAACTATTTAAATTAATTCAATTAATCTATATAAGTTTTTCTATATATCTTATTAAATCACATTTATGTTTTATGAATAAAAGTTAATTAATTTTTTATAACATATTTCATATTTCATCGAATAATTCGAGATAATTCGATCAGTGCAAATGTTTGAAAAATAATATTTTCGATTTCGTTTTAATTTTTGTTTATTTTTACAATCTTTTTATCTACAGAATTAGTTAGGATAATGAAATTTCAACAAAAAAATAACAAAAATGATCACATTTGTATGATTGTTTCATATATTATTTTAATTGACTTCTTTTCGGACAAATAATGTCAAAAACGAAAAAAAATATTACTTGAATGTGTTGTATAAATGCCATTAATTATAATTATTATAATATTGTAATGTTGACAAGGTAGAGCTAAATCGAGTGTTTGTATGCGATTAAAGTTTTAAAAATAATTTTATACTATATTAGGACCATCTGATATTCATTGACATCAAATAACACAGAAAATTCAAATTTTGAAGCAGAAAATAATATTTGCAACGTCACTTGGAGCAGGCTATTCCGATGGTATATCGTTTTAGACAGAGTGACACTACGTTTAGCGACAAATCCTGATATTGACCAGTTTTAAGTTCCGCAGGTGGTCGGCTGAATTAGAGAATTATTCATCTAATCATCTAAAATCAGTAAATCTGGCCTCATAACCTTAACCTTTTAATATTTGATTTTAAATTTTTAATTGTATATGTTTATCGCTCATTCAAAATTTGATCGACATAAAACTCGACAAAATTCAATGAACCAGCAAAATTTCGATATGGACCCTAGGTGGTTGCGCATCACTGATTTAATATTAGCTACACTGATGTATTTACTGAATCTGACTTCATTATTAAAGTACCTCCTAATAATTTTGTCCATTATTATCTTTTTATATATTTTTTTCTGTGAAACTAATTAGTTGGGCAGTATCTCTGGATATTTTCGTGTCATTCTCCTTGTCTTGTCGATACTGGTATATAAAGAAGATAAAAGAGTAGTATTCTAAGTAGTCTAAGAAATAATCAAACAATTTCTTTCGTTAATTATACTTAATATTTTCACTACATTCAGTTATAAGACCACTAAAGTTAAAGATTGTGTTACAGCTATAAATTTTTTACTTAAGTTAAATGATTTAGTAAAAATCAAAATAGTAATCAATTTTTAATCAAATTAACTGCTTCTGCGATTTATAGTATTAGAGTCACTTTAAGAAGAGTAAATTGGCTTTCGTTAACTTTAATATTAATAATAATTTTTAATGTTCATGTAACATTTGTTTCTGTACTTGATTTACTTAGCCTATATGTAGAAATAGATTTGTATTTTTCAGATCCAAAATGGGGCCAAATTCTGTTGGCGTCTCATTTTTCCATTCTTTTTATTAGCTTACTTTCTGTATATAGATATATATCCATGTAATTTAGAAACCTGTTTTTGAAGGCCTTTTGCTCAATCTATTTTCTTCAAACTTTGCACACTTACTCATTCTCGATGTCAATAAATGATTATGTAAAAATTTGATCGAAAAATACTTTTTAAGATCCCAAAATATGAAAAAAAACGGAAAATTCGGAGTTCCCGAACAATATTAATTGCAAGCATCTACTTATAAATTATAAGTTTATATTAATAAATTATAGTTTATATTAATTTTTAATGTGTTTTTTTAATTAAAATTTTTTAAATTTTAAAAACTTTGTTGGCAAAGTAGAGTGCTGTCTGCATAAAGAATGGATATAAAAAGTTTAGTATTTTGATTTACTAGTTTAAAGTATAATTTGAATTTTTGTGAGTTAAACAAATGATGCTTAATTCATTTTCTTAGAAATAGTAATTTCTTCTGAATAATAAATAAGACATTAAACATTTCAAATTTTGTTAAAAGAAGTTTTCGACAAAAAGAAGAAAAAAATCAATTAAGGGTGGTACCTCACCACAAATCAGGTTCGATATAGTACTTGTTTCATTTTGTTGAATTCAATCAAGTCACAATTTATATAAAAACTTGTCTCGTATATCGTGACGATCCCTAGATAAAATAAATGTCATGGACCATTGATCCGTTCAAATGTTCTTGTTTCTACAAAAACTAGATCTAGACCAGTGTCAGTGCAAATAAGTTATTGTTGAAAATGCAATTCAAAAATATGAATGCAAATTCAAAGAACATTTTGCCGAATAAAAATAATTTTAACTTTAATTGAGAAGATAATTTTAAAGAACCATTGAACCAAAATTTACAACTGAATAATAATTTAAAAAGTGCATTTAGATTAAATTTTTAAATTTATAATTTTTAAAAACGAATTTTTAAACATCTTTTACATACACGCAAAAAACCCGATATTGCTTATATTTAATAAAAAATAAAATAAACACAAGCGTATTTTTGTCAATGTACTTTATTTTAAATGATTAATAAAAATATTAAATATTAAATAAAAAAATCTGACATTTATTGTCGGGTTTCGACAAAAGTAACTGAAAAATAAATTTCTGAATTATTAAACATATTTCAAGATTTTTTAACACATTATAATTATCAGTTTAAAATTATTTAAAAATACTAATAATAATAAAATTAAATTTTTGTATAATTTAATTCCAATGATGCATTTTTGTACTTAATCAACATGCATATTTGGATTATTTATATTAAATTTTCGGTGTGTAATCAAAGATTGCGAACGACAGATTTTGTATAAGATTTACAATTTTTTAGGTAATAAAATTCACCAAGTACTTAATAATAAATTATTATTTTAACTATTTTATATTTTTTTTTGTTTATTTATATGATTATATTATTTTTCTCAATAATTACTGTCATTAAAACTCTACACCAAAATTTATTTATAATCTTTTGAGATTCATTTATAATCCAATTTATGTCTTTTTATATACTTCATAAATTTTGGTATAAGATCCCATTTCTACATTTTATAAAAAAATGATGTTCATTTCTTTACATTCTGTTCTACAGTAGAGCAAATTTCATTACCTTAAAATTCCATATGGTGAACATTAAAAAATTGTAAGTAAGAAAATTTAAAAAAAATTATTTCTACTTTTGGGAACAGTGATATTAAAAGTGTTTCACCTTAGCCTGCGCAGTTGGACTATTTAAGTCCCTCCCTATAACTAAAAACTTATGACTTTTTGTTTATCTTTTTGTTTCTTTTGTAGTTTTATAACCTGATTAGTAAAAATATTACAAATTTTGTTAATTTTTATAAAAAGAACACTTCCTTGCAATATTGGTTTTTTATTGTCTAAAATCCCGTGCTTCAAAGGGTTAAAAGTTATTACTTTTCTAAACAAAATTAAGTGATTAAGGGATAAAATTTTTTATAAAAATTAAGGGATGAACCAAACATCTAATCATTCGCTTTACCACGTTCAACTCCGGAATCATAAACGCCAGCTATCCTGAGGGAAACTTCGGAAGGAACCAGCTACTAGATGATTCGGGCATTTAGTCAAGCTGTCTGTAACTTGGCTTAAACAAGATTTTTAAAATCTCAGCATAAAACTCTTAAAGACATGAGAGGGTTAGAGGAGGGCAGACATTGTTGTTGAATACTACGGGATTGGTTACAACCGCAATTTTGTTTTGGGGATTGCAATTTTCATAATGAAAGAGCCCATGATTTTTAAATGTCTGATATATTGGCAGGTTTGCTGATATTTGTTTCTGGAAAGTTTAGCACATTAATAGTTATGATTTTATTACATATCTGGTTGATCCTGCCAGTAGTCATATGCTTATCTCAAAGATTAAGCCATGCATATCTAAGAACAGAGACTAGTACTTTTAATCCGTTGAAGGCTCATTACACAGTGGGGGATTTGAGAGAAATAATCTTTTGCCACAAGATAACTGTGGTATTTCTAGAGCTAATATTTAACAGAATGTTAATTTTTATAAAAAGAAAACTTCTTTGCAATATTGGTTTTTTATTGTCTAAAATCTCCCGTGCTTCAAAAGGTTAAAAGTTATTACTTTTCTAAACAAAATTAAGTGATTACATAATATAAAAGAAAACTATATATAAAATAAAAGAGTACCAACTAGCAAACCAAAATAAAACTCTGTTTCCTCCATTTTTATGAAAGTGGGTCTTCCTTTATTCAATAAATAAAACAAATGTTTTAATAGATAATAAATAATATAAAATTTAGACAACAACAGTAATACAAGTAGAAATAGAATGTTTTTGTGATTTTTCTTTAATTTAATTTTAACCATAAACTTCATGAAAGCAAAATCCGTAAAAATATTCCAAGATCAATTTTAAATGCCTTTGTAATTTTCAGATAATTTCCATATCAATATATAAAAATTTATCACAAATTTGATGTCATTTGTACATATTTACCATATTAAATGTTTGATCGAATTTTATGAGTCATGTAAATTATGTGAATTCTAATTATTAAGCATTGAAGATGTACAACAAACTGTCATGCATTTTATGGAGTATCACCAAAGTGGACTTGAATTTTAAAGACGACACGATTCGAGACATTTTTCAACTCATCATCAGGTTTTGGCTTTTAACTTTATTCAAAATACACATACTCCAGTGCAGCTTCTTTCCAAGCAATGTCAATATCATTTGTAATAGCACAATATCAATCATATGTAATCAGTGCTGTAGTCGTAAAATTAGCATAGGGTATACGCTATTTTTAAGTAAAACCACTAGGTATACGCTATCTAAATTTTAATAGCAGAGGGTATACGGCGTATACCACCGTATACCCTCCACTACAGTACTGTATGTAATGCAATTTTAAATACAAGGTTATTACAAACAATATTTAAAAGATCTTCCAAAATATAATTAAAATTATTCAAAAATGTGTTTAAAAAATTAATTATATTCATTTTTATAAAGAAAACAAATAATTTGAGAGCTAAAACGAATCGATTGAAATACTTGAATAATTACATGTATAAAAAGAGCTTTTTATATTACCACGTTTTTAACGTCACTAAAAGTACGATTAATTGCAAAACATATTTTATATCATTAATATTTGAACGTTGTCTACTTGTTTTCTAAAATACAAGTATTTAGAATTCCAGGCCTAACTGCGGGATCAGTGGCGGATTTAGATTTTGGTGCGTGGGGGGGGCGAGAAAAATTTCAGGGGGCGCCAAAAAGGATAAAGGTAGTACTAGCCCTACTAATTTTAATATTGAGTAGATAATATAATATACATGATTTGTGTGCTCCCCGCTATCTTGTTGCAGCGGTAGACAGCACCAAAAATTAAATAATTATTAAAAATAATGAAGTTTTGTTGACCCATCATTATTACCGCCTTTTAATAATATTAATAATAATACCTTTAATAATAATACGCCTTTTAATAATAATACCTTATATTTTAATTTAATTTTTATATTAAATATTATTTCAATAATTCAATAATAATGAAATATTTTGTTTGTCATAAAAGTACAAATTGAGAATAATTATTATTAAAATTAGACTTAGAAATTTCTGATGCATAAATAACTGATGTACAATCACTTATGTATAAGCACTGATACTACAAGGTACAGCTTAAAACTAAAAGTGCCGTTATGCCCTGGATATATTTAATATTAATAAATATTTGTAGTGTAGAGTGGTAACTGGAATGTATTAATCCCCGTTGGACTTTATAGACAGACAAAACTTGAACAAGCAGCAAGTGAAAAGTGAAATCTTAAGTCTCAGTAGTATTCAGTACATATCAAACCAATCCATTTAGTTCTTCTGCGTCATAGACCTTGTGTCAGTGTTAAGGATGAAACTTAATCATAATCAGCTAATTCTTGTACACAAAACTATACATTTATAAAAGTCATCTTGGGGGCGCCATTTAGAATCCAACGGGGGCGTTGGGGGGCGGTATGCCCCCCAGTCCTATAGCAAAATCGGCCACTGTGCGGGATGTGAGAAAGTATTTTGAGCATAAGAGGCTGATTGTAGTGTAAAACTACATATATGACGCATAAATGTAAGAAAAAATTAATTGAAAAAAAATTTTTGAAAAAATTTCAATGTCCAAAATAAAATTATTTGGTAATTTGATAGAGTTTTAATTTCATTCATGAAAATAAACGAAAAGATTTCTATTTAATACAGTGTATAAATTTGTAGATAATCGTAAGTTGTTTTTTTTGCAAAAATGACAACTTAGACATGTCCGATCAACTTGAAATATTTTTCTTCGTGCATTGTCTTCGGGTTTTGATCTACTCTGAAAATTTCAGCCCAATAGCTAATCGGGAAGTTGGTCAAATTTGAGTTGAAAGATTTTTCCCGGACAGATCGACAACAAGTGAAGTTAATAAAAACATGGAAAAAAGGAATTGATAGCAATGAAAATGTAATATTATGTAAAATTGTAAACTATGGAATTTTGATAGACTGGAAATATTTTATTTAAAGATAGGTGAAATATGTACATTTGCTAGAAAGTTTTGAGAATGGTATAGATTACTGGTAGCAATATGTAAGTATTTGCGTGCTACTCTTGAATAAAATTTTGTGAATAAAACTCACGCATGCAACTAGATAAATTTTCAAATTCAAAAAAATACAAATAAACCATCATAATAATATAATTATAAAAATATTATCTTTTGTTAATATTATCTGATAAGAATTAGGCCATATTTTTACTACTGATGCACACATGTAAACAATTTTAAGCAAATATTATACTACAGATTACAGTCAAATATATTGCAGTCATTTTCAAGACATGAAATTACAGGAATCGCAAAGAAAATGTGATAAACACATTTACTTTAAAGAAATATTTATGTGCTTGTTATATTTAGTTTTAGGTAAATATATAATTAATTGCCCATATAATATTTAATTAACATTATTTTATACGAAAACAATAAATAAATCCTATTTGAATCTCTAAATTTAGAAGAATTAATTAAAAATTGAACATATGATCTGAAAGAAATTATTCGCACTGAGTTTTTAAGATAAGAAAATCACAATGTTTTAGAATTCCTATTAATATTTCCAAATTGATTGTTTACTTATTTTTCTGATGAGAATTCTCGAATGATCTTAAATCTCAGAAATTTTGAAATTCAACGATCATTTTATACATTTAACATCAATGATTTTAGTTTGAACAAAGTTTGGAATAATTTAAAATAAATTTTGAAGTATATTTTTGAATAACCATGTAATATTATTACGCAATCTCAATACAAATTATTCTCATTTATGTAGTTTATTATTCATTTAGCGAGTTAAAATAATTCTTAAAACGAATAATTTTTCTAAATATTCTTTCTTTTGGAACATTTCAATCGTTTATGAAAAGATCTTATCGTTATCCTGGTAAAAAATTGTCTAGTTCAAAATATATAAAAAACCTTAAACTATGAAACAAAAGAGGAAAGTCCGATTTATTAATCTTAAATAACGAATATTGGAAGAATTATATATTAAATTACACAAAAATAAAATAAAATTCATGTTTTTCTTTTTTTGAAAAGATTAACAAACTAAGTTTATTTTCAAAAATATTCAATTAACACCAACATCATTATTCTATTTTATCAGATTTTTTGAATTTAGATAAATAATTATTTTTAATTCTACAATAATATCTCCATTTTGCCTTTTGTTAATATGATAGAAACATTTATTTAGTAAATTATAATTTGGGAAATTCTATCAAATTTATTTACCAGAAATCTAGATATCAATTTAAATAACTATTATTTTTTTTTAAAGTACTTTGTGGTTAGTAATAAAAATAAATAATTTTGTTATTTAATTATGTACTACCCAAAATCATATGTATTGGGACACGTAAAATAATTTATAATACAAATTTTTAATTATAGGAAAATAAATACTTATTTTTATTATAGATGAACTAATTTGATATTTTATGATAATCTAAATACAATTCTAAAATAATTTGAAGAAATCAAATAAAAAAGTTATATAATGAAAATTTTATTCGTGTATCAAATTATTTCATCTATAATACAAATAAGTAGTTACTTTTTCCATTCTTTTTATTAGCTCACTTTCTATATATATATATCCATGGAATTTAGAAACCTACTTTTGAAGGTCTTCTACTCAATCGATTTTCTTCAAAGTTTGCACATTTATTCATTTTCGATGACAATAAATGATTATGTAAACATTTGATCGAAGAAAACATTTTAAGATCACAAAATGGGAAAAAACGGCGAATTCGGAGTTCCCGATCAATATTAATTGCAAGATATATACTTATAAGTAGTTTATATTAATTTTTAATGTTTTTTTAATTAAAATTTTTAAAATTTTAAAAACTTTGTTGGCAAAGAAGAGTTCTGTCTGCATAAAAAATGGATAGAAGAAATTTAATTATTTGATTTAATAGTTATAATTGATTTACTAGTTATAATTAACAATTTTAAATAAAAATTATTTTACGTGTCCGAATGCATTTGAATTTCAGGAGTAGATGTCGTGGTCTTTCATTTTTTTTGTATCAACATTTTGGTGCCCTAGATCAAAATATTTGAGCATCTTTTCTTGAGAAATAATTTGAATATAGTAATTTGAATACATAATATCTGCACGAAACTTCGACAAGTAATATATATATATATATATTACAGATTAAACACCTAAATGTATATTTCGAAGTAGATGAAGATTCATATTTACAAAATCAAATTACATTCTAATTAAACATTCTTTCAATAATACTAACTACTTGATTTTAATCTGATTTTTAATGTAAGTAATAAGGTAAGTAATAATACCCGGAGAGAAGACAGACGTCACCAGGTTGTTTTTCTATTGAGACGCTCAATAAAAAATATGCAAAACTCAAGCCATAAGGCTTGCGCATAATTGGGTGCACCAACGGCCCAACGGCTACGGTCCAAAAATAAATAAAGAAAATAGTTAATTGATTTTGATAATAATGTTTTTTGGTTAAGCAAGTCTGATTCTAAGTGTTTCAAAATCATTCATGTTTAAAAAATTGATAAAAATTTGGATCCTTAGAATGTAGTTGATCCCTAAAGTTTGATTTTCTGGTTTATGCTGTTTTAAAGACTCATTATTTAAGACTTTTCCTTAAGGGTTTCCTTAATTTAAGGGTTTTCCTTAGCTACATTCTTTTTAATGAAAATTTCAACAAGCAGATATATTTTTTTCGAAGTATTAATATCATTTTACTGATTAAGCATTAAAAGATTTTTAAAAATTTATATAAAATACAATAGAAAAATTTTTCGCTAGAAATAAAATAATAATTTTGATCTTCAAAATCGCTTGAATGAATATTAATTGTCATTTTTCAATATTTCTCTCTGTCATCTGACAAGTTTTCATCTATCTTTAATATACAAAGATATATGCCGAATGGGTATAATTGATGGTATCCCCTCAGGATAAATATTCTTTGCCTATTTCAATAAACCAACACTGAGGGAGTTATACTGAAAATTCCACTCTATTATTAAACCAAATGTTCAAGGTATATTATAGCATTGAATTATGAAGATTCACACTCCACGAATACCCTGATTTAGAAAAATAATTTATAAAATATAACATATTAATAAAAAAATCAATCATATAAATAACTAGATTTTTCATTTTGAAAACCCTTTCTTTTATCATTTAAAATGCTTTTGTATTAATTTATTAATTTATAAAATAAATGCGGAGGTGCCAAGATCAGATTTTTTAAGGTAGGTGTAGTAACATAAAACTTTAGCAACTGTTGCTCATATATAACTCTGGATGTAAAAGCGTCTTAACGTTTTATGTAACATTATTTACTGATTTCAAAATTGTGAACAACGAAAAAATATTTTATACATAATTGTTATATTTCAAACAAAAATATAAACAGATAATCGGTATCGAATCATATAAATAAATTAGCAAAAGTTTAGTGGTTTTAAATAGAAATATATCAAAAATTAAATTATAATTTATGACTTTAAAAAATATTTCT
>MQRK01140720.1:0-10111 GCA_001938485.1 Girardia tigrina | reverse complement strand
AACTTATTTCATAACTTTTATTAAAATATATCAATTGTTATTACTGTAAGCATATTTTAAATAAGTATTTATTTTATCATATTTTTAATCTACATTTTAATTTTTTAATTTATTTCTTTTAAATTTTCAAATTAAAAAAATAATAAACTATTTTGGCGAAACTTAAATTTAAACTAACCCCTCATACGGATAATAATTGGCAATTCTATAACCTAAAATACAACGAAAAAGTTTTAAAATGCGTCAAACATTGTTCGCTTAACGGCCCACAGCTGAACTACAAATGCCATCCAGATATTCACCAGTCCGGGGACATTAACAATATTTTTTTCGACGCGTCCATCAAATTATAGTTTTTGTTTTTGATGGATTCAAGTTCAAAGTTTTTGGTTCAACCAAGCTAAAATTCCAAAAGCTATCATAAGAGCTCACTTTTTAACTAAATTGGGGCTTTAGTAGACTGTCGAAATCATTTACTCAGCTCCAAAAATGATAAGGAACTCTGTTTTTGTTTGTCAGAAATTTTCCATTATAATTCTACAATACATTTTACTCCCAAAACCAAAATCACCACTTCCACTCATTCTAATATTCATTTCCCAACCAATAAGATATCTAGTAACAAAAATACTCAAACTTTTGTTGAACAACCTGTTGCAGTTGAATCTGGGAAAATTGATAACATTCAAAAGATTGCCGTGTCTACAGAGATAACTCTAAACAATAGCCGAGAAAATGCACCGACTCCATTGGGATTTTTAGTTTAAAGTTATAAGGATACCAATGTATCTTATTACATTTGTACAAATGGTCTTAGTGTACACTCTGAGGTCCGACCTTTAGCCGCAGACAAATTACAGGCCTCAAAGTTGATTTCTGATGAACTGTTGACAAAATGGATAATCAAACCACTTTTGTCGAATTGAAATAATAAATCGAATTGAAATTAACGTAAAATTGAAAAAAATTCTTTATTCACTTCAGTTTTTTACCCAATATCAAGCACTTTCTTTCGACATTTTTATTGAATTTCTGCAAACTTTTTATTTTATTTGTAGAAAAGACTGTCATATTTTGTCACTCCGATTAGCTTCCCGCTTATGGGGCACTATTGTATATTAATTTTTATACATAATTATATATTTTTATTGATTATATATTAATTGTTTTTTTATTTATATTAATATACAAGTTTTCTTTAACCTTTTCCAGTCCACATAGCGGAGTCATACTGTAAGTGACCGCCTCCTGTAGGGTGGATATGAGGAGAGAAAACATATTTTATTTTTTTAACTGTTATTATCATCATTTAAATAATTTCGAATTGTCCTTGGATATATTTATTATCGGCATGTCCATAAATAATTCCGAATTATCAAAAGCAAATTGAACATTAAAAATTAGCTCTTACTTAAAATTTTCTCCTCGTCAATTATTAATGCTCTGAATTTCTAAATTTAAACTGAGAAGGAAATTCCATACTAAAAATTAACAATACGCTGGATGTTTCAACCTTATGATGGAAAAGAAGTATCGTACAAACAATTGCTAAACACAAAAGGTACATTATTTCTAAATATATTTTTTGTGATAATATATTTCGACGGTTTTACCGTTATCTGCAGATTAGATTTTTAGCTTTTCTACTGCTTATATATATATATATATATATATGAAATTGATGATTGTGCAAGCTATTAAGTTAAATTAATCGAAATTTCTTAACAATTTAGTCGAGAGTGCCGTTTTACCCTTAATTTTAGGATCACGAAACCTTACTAACAAAGCGTCACACGACACTCTGTCCCAATAATTTTTAAAATGTTTCACAGAATTTTGAAATACTTTACACTTAAATCACATTTACAAGTTTACTTTTGCTCAGCAATATTACTTTTACCCCTCTAAAAGCGTATTCTTGGACTCGTTTGCAGAGATGATGGAGCAGTCTCTTCAATGTATGCAGCATTGCAACCATTACACGTATACTGATAAACATTTCCAAACACAAACTCAAAGGATTATGTGATTTATTACATAAAAATATTTTCACACGTAAATGTTTGAGATATGATTTTTAAATTTAAAAGATTATTTGATGCTTTAAGAATAGAATCTTTAGATATTTGAACCCTTCAAAATAAGGTAAGCTTAATGTGTAACCCGGTATGAAAGAATTTTCAATCTAAATATCATCCTCGACTTTATCCTTTACTTTTTCATCCACATATAAATAAATTGTCTCGTAAGACTGAACAATCTTAAGTCGTTCACTTTTAATTATTTTGTCTAAAGTCTCACGAGTGAGTTTCTCAATATAATATTTAGAATATCCATTGTTATTTAAAACTTTATTCAATGTTTCATACAAGTAAAAGAAAGAGACCAAGAACGGTAAAGTAAACCTTCGATCATATTCTTCTTCACAAACTGTATGGTAATGTACATAAACCAGCAGCAGTTTTTTTACGATAAATTTCTGTCTTAAAATGGTCGTAATTTCTATCAATTAATAAATCTAAAAACGGTAATTTGCGATTTCTTTCCTCTACCACTGAAAATAAAATATTTGAAAGAATTAAATTCATGTAATGTAGAAATGGAAACAGAGATTTAAGACCAAAAAACATCATTAACATATCTCATATATAACAAAGGCTTAATACTTGAATAAAATTTTGTTTACTTTGAATGGTCGAAAAATATATGGATGCTGATGTTGTTGCTAATGGTGAGACAATTGCGACCCCATACATTTGCTTATACCATTCACCTTAAAACAAAAAAGGAACATCTGATGTAGCAAATATTAATAATTTTCGGAATGCAACTTCATCTATATCCTTATGTTTTAATTAATTGGAACGCCAAAGATCACAACACAATGTGAAGTTTTTCTGTAACGGAACATTTGTAAATAGACTTGATATATCAAAAGAAATCATAAATTCTTTCTTTGATTGAGGTTCGAAGTTAGAAATAGGATTTACAAAATCTATTCTGAAACTATTCTGACAAGTAAAGTCTTTAGAAATTAAAGATTTTAATTTCATATCTAAATATTTTGCAATGTAGTACTGTGAAGTACGAATCATAGAAAGAACCGGCCGCATCAGAATTCCATCTTTATGATCTTTTGAAAGTCCAGACAATTTGGCTGGTGAAGAACCAGAAACATAAAGACTATTAAATATAATTTTCTCAATATGGTCATCTTTAACGAGCTCATTTAACAATGAAGAAAGAAACTCTTCATTTTTAATAGGAGTTCATTTTCCATTTTTTCTTCATAATTTTAAGGAATTGAGGAAAATCTAAAACATTGGTCATTTTACTTATATAATTATTTATCTTGATTTATCCATAATAACAAAACAATTTTCCTTGTCATACCTACAAATTTGGATATATTTTACAAGCTTTTATTACGTTTCATTTGTCTGTCTGTCTGTCTGGATGCATCAAATCTTGCGATCAAAAATTCACCCACTTCCCGTTCACCTAACGAGATGAAACTTTTAGGACTGATGTATTCTAGGTGAAAATACACTTTTTCACTGTCACTGCTCATCTACCGCCTTTAGTTTGGCCGCAAAAAGTAATTAAAGTGTCGTTCTCATGTTTTCCTCAGTAGTAGGCTTTGAAATTTGCTACATCTAAATGCAAATAGAAAGCCGGTTTTCGCCTAGTAGGCTTTGATAATTCAGTCAAAAATTATACTTATTAATTTTTGAATAAATCTTTTAAAACAAAAAAATCTTTGTTACTTTGTTTAAAATTTTTGTTTAAATATTCATGAAAATTTTTATTTAAAGCGTATTTAAAATAATTAAAATCAAAATTATTCGAGGCATAAAACAAAAACATCTTTTCAATTTTTGCCTGAAGTTTATTTTCATCAAATACGTTTTTAATAGAATGCTTAGGTCCATATTTTAATAAATTAATGTCATCTTTGGACAAAGCCGTATTACGTAAATTTAATACTGTATTTTCAGTATTAAATTTAAAAATACCGAAAAGTTTTCTCAAGTTTGATAACTTTTTATTCTGTGCAGCAATTTTACTTTAATATTTTTGTTTGGGTTATTAATCGATATAATAGTACATAGAAGAAAACAAAAATCACTACTTACATTATACAAAGCAGTTCTGATCAGGTAAAGTTCTTTCGTGATCTTTCTTTTTTGCATCTTTTTCTCTAACATTCGTCGCAACATTTTCAGATGAATTATTCTGATTTATTCGATTTGTAAACATTCATGAAGTTTCGTTTTAAATATAAAACTTGGAATAATATTTTCTTCTGTATGTTTGAAGAAATTATATATCGATTTCCCTTCTTCTTAAAGTATTAAATATTATCAAATACCGCCCAAAAGCCCTGATCGAATTATGATAATTATTGTGAATAAATTTTATAAAAATGTCAATTTAAAAAAAACACAAAAGATACGTCATTTCAAAATACATTTTTTGAGATAATATATCAAACGATTGCTAGTATAAGGAGTTCCTAAGCTTTACCTAAGAAAACATTTATTACAAGTACCAATTTATTTACTGTTTTGTGAATCGCTCTTCAAGTTATTCAACTCGATAAATTTATCACTTTCGATTGATCGAATAATGTACCTAAAAATGTGAATCTATCGTAAGAATGAAAGCAAGTGCTACCAATTACCTTCAACCTTATAAATTGAAATCAGTGGAGAAAAAACTTTAAAAAAAAGACAAGATGTATACCATGAATATCACAAAATGTTTTTTCAATAGTGGTCAAATGGAGTAGTACATTTTCATGCTGCATATGTATGTTACATCAAGTCACTGGATTGTTATGTGATCTCTTACAAACATTACCGAGATCAAACCTAAATGTAACACAATCGTGGTGTTATTATTGTCGTTTATGATATTATTTTAAATTGTAAAAATTCGGAATTTATACTGTTTAAATAAAAACATTAAAAGAGTTTTTGTTATTGTTAATTGTCAAAAATTGACATTTATTTTCTTTTCCGGTTTTATTAATAAATCCGAAATCAAAAAGCATTTTCATTAATAAAAATTTATTTTATAATCCACAGTTTTTCAATTTCAAATTTTGTGCTTCTTTTACAAGTTAATTTAAAATATTTAAACAACACACATTTATTATAAAATATACATTAAATAAAAATACAATTAATATATACACTTAGAGAGTCATAAACACATCCGAACATCACACCAAAGTTACATGAATTAAATCAACAATAATCATAATTTACAAATCATCCTTACAGTTATAATTAAATATTTTGTAAAAACTTATTTATCTTATTTTAATTAAGTAAAGAATTTTTAAAATTATTTGATGAATCGAAATTAGACGAGAGCACTAAATTTAATGTATTGTCCTCATATTTTGACAAGGATCTCATTTCAGAAATTCAATGCAATTACGGTTCCAGTTTCAAGGTTAATAATATGAATAAATTGACGTCAAAATTAATTGAGAAATTCGACATTCAAAGATCTAAAGTCAGTAAACTTGTACAAGTAGCAAATCAAAAAGAAAAATTACTCGATTTTTCGAAGAGAATAAAATGGGAAGCGTTTAAGCTGAATATTAAATCAGGAGATTAAGTAGTTAAAATTAAAATTTTAAAAATTAATTAAAAATTCTACTCGAAAAATGCTCAGATTTACACCTGAGAGGGAACATACTTTATCTACTTAACAATGATGTATTTAACACAATGCTGAATCTGATAGACACAGAATGATTTATAAAAAGCATGAATTGCTAGGTGATGTTGAAATTGAAAGAACTTTTAATGTTATGAAAATTCGAATGCATTGGTCAGAAATGACAACAGGTATAAAAGATTACCTTATAAAATGTGACGATATTCCTTCCACCTTTTTAAAGAAATATTACATTAATGCCTTAAATAGCTCTTTTAATATAAAGTTATAGAGGATGGAGTTATTGTTCTATTTCAGTACTAATCTTCAGTATTAAAGATGTTTAGTCCCTCAAATTTTTATCACTCAGCCATTTGCCTTCTTCTTCCCTTGAAAAAAATTAGAAATTTTGTTCTTTTTATAATTTCTTGATCAAATCTTGCAAATCGTAATAATTAAAAAATATTGAAATTACAAAACTTTGACATAAGAATTTTTTCTTAACCTTTTATAAGTACCATAAGCGAGTTAAGTCTCTTTGTGTTTCCGTGCGCACTACGCCGCTCATACAAAATAAGCGAGTTAACTCGCTATACTTTGGCATTTTACTTGCTAGATTGAATATTTTAATAAAATGGTTTAAATGAATTTTGTTTTTGTCAGAAAATTCGCGGTCTGTAGGGCACGACCAAACTAAAATCTTGCGACTTCTAGAGGGTTAAGAAAGTATTGAAGCTAGTAGGTGATGAAAGACCAATATCTTATTATTAAATATTTGTAATTTTTTATACAAGACGAATTTTAAAATTGGTTGTTGTGTGTTTTAGATGTGAAGATTAACTATTGAGGAATATGGTTTTTTTCATTATTTAACCTTTTTATGTAATTTGTTTTTATATGAATTTTTTAGTTTTGTGTTCAAAGTCGCGTGTTCAGTCATGCATAAAATGAGGAGGGCGTTTAGGTTTTCTAACTTATGAATTGTGATTTTCAATACATTAATTGTGGTTTATATTGTCCTTTTTAAGTTGTTTAATTTATGACTTTTCTAACAGTACTTGTAATAGGCATATTTTTAGTCTTTAAACATAAAAAAATATCAAACTGTGTAAACTTATTTCTGCATGATATAGAATTTACAATTATAATTACCGACCCTTTTATAGTAGGTTATTTTGTGTCCGTAAGCTTCCTGAAGATTTAAAATTCCACTTCTTCATTTTGTATCATATAAAGGATGTAAAACAATGCTATACAAACTTCAAACTTGATTTTTGAATAAACCTAAAAAGCTCTGTATAGCTACATTCTTCATAATCGACGCTGTGAGGAATATTTGGAATGTTTGATGTCCTGTGTTTGAATGTTGTGTAGTGAATCAGAATTATGTCTCTCCTACCCAGATGGATGATTAATATTTTAATTCTTATTATCTGAAAATATGTAATGTTTAAATTTATTTCTAATTTAAAATAATTGGACAATTTTAACTAAGTTGATTATTTACAATTTTTAAATAAATAAATTGAATTAATATTTTTAAAATAATTAATAATCATTTAAATTTTTAACCAATAAAATTTTGAATAAGTAACATAAAGTTTAATATTTTATGGGATTTCCACTTACTCAAATAATAATATTAAATTCATGAATTAATTAAACTGATGCACTCGTACGAAAGCTTTGACAAAGATTATCCTGAGGACAATTAAAATTGTTTTGATAATAAAAATATTAAAAGTCATATTAGTGTTCTAAATAGACGCAAAGGGAAAATAAATCCATATTTTCTCAATGTTTCTTTCTATTCAAAAGATTTTACATCAAAATAAATAATCAAATAAATTTAATTATTTAAAATCATTATTCAACCAATAAAATTCATTATAAAAAATATTTAAATATTTCCTTGATTATTAAAAAAGTTTCAAAATAATCTTTCAAAAATTTATTTCCGTAATATTTTCACATAATTTCTTTCAAAAAAGCTTTAAAATAACAAATAAATTTAAAAAGCTATTGTAGGTTTCTTAAATGCACCTCTACTCTTTTACGGTATTAAGTCTGAGGCTTTACAGGAGGCCTGGGACGCTGACTGTTCTCAACGGGCACTCCCCCTATGCAGGGATCCATGCCTTAGCTCAGCCGGTTAACCGACATCATTGTAACAGCGTTCACCAGGATTGATTCATCCTGGATCATTACGCTGCAATCCTACCATCGACCGCGAAGTCACTACTCCTCACAGCCTTCCCACCCAGATTGTATAGTTAAGCCTAGTTGATGGATTGCTAGCCCATCACTAAATACACTATATTGCCGGCTGTTCCGGAATAAATCGGATAGCTTATCAGACACTTTAGCCTAGAGACGGAATCGTTCCAAATCTAGTTTCTCAGGGACACTACGTAGAAGTATGTCTGCCTGGCCGCACAGATGATCCCTGAGGTTTCTTAAATAAACAAAACAACACTATTAAAATGCATTTGATGGATGTTAGTGGTAAATAAGATCTCACGATCGAAAAATCAGTGTTCAAATGGCCTTCTCAACCAAATTGTTATCAATTTTCGATTAATTCTATGTAAGAGATGACACAATCATACATTTAATTTAACATATAATCAGTAAAATAGGCATAATCAATGATCTGATTGTCGAAAATATTTTATTATTCAATATAATTTTATTTATAAAAGTTATGTCAATTTTTTTCTTTTATTTTTTTAAATTTTATTATTTTATTTTTTTTTAATAATGAAATATTTCCAATATAATTATTAGAATAAAATAAAAAAAATTAATAAACATTTACATAATAAAATTTTACTGGGATTTTTCCTTTTTTCTTCTTAATTTAAACAAAAAAACGTAAATAATTTTTAAAAAAAATATTTTCGTTTTTTTATTATTTTTCGATTTAATTTTTGAAGGAGTAAAGTAAAAAATTCCATGAAATTACTAAAAAAAACTAACATATTTTAATAAAAACATTGAGATAATAATTCAGAAATAATTGGGATATAGGTGAAAGTCCAGCATTTGTTTGTTTAGCTGTTCGTGTACTTGTAGCAAGTCTAAAGTTGCTCGAAAGGAGCGGAGTTTGCCATTTGGTGTGGCAACAAAATTTTAAATTAAAACGCTTAAGAAGTTCGAAAATGTCAGATAGCGGTCTCTGGTAAAAGTCTATAAATATTAATTACAATTATGTAGAATGACGCCTAATCAATAATTAATCTAATAATGTTATTTTTTCCCCTAAAATCGTGTAACCAGGATTGGCGTAGAGTGTTTCGATTAATGAGGAAAGAGGATTTTGACAAAATCTACATTGTTAAACAGATAGCTACTGGAATTATTTGATGAATTATCATTTTCATTATCTCGAAATGCCAATAGCCCCAAGTCAAAGTGACTTTATTACTATTTAGTAGCGAATAAAGCAAGATTAAGTGTCAAAATAATTAACACCGCTATTGATATCTATCGAGAGGATGTTTGCATAAAGTTTATTCATTCGTGGCAAATGCGTGGGTCTACTAATCTCTGTAGTAACATGGGAAAACATAATAAACATTTGTCGCATATATTCCGAGAGTGATTATTAGGTGTTATTCTTATCTTTATGACGCCATAAGACATAACAAAAAATTCCTGGAACTCTTGGACGAATTTTAATTTTTTTATTATATTATTTTTTATTATATTATATATATATAGTTGTTTTTTTGGTTTTTGAAATTTACCATTGAAAAAAAGCATAAAATAGTTTTGTTTTTATTTATTTTTTGTTAAACTTGTTATTAAGTAACATTCTTCCTGGGTTAGGGTTGTGCAAAAGACTCGAGGGGATGTTTTCATGTCCATTTAACATTAACCCTTATGATTAACGGTGCCCATGTGAAGTCAATCTTGTGGGAGGTATATCAAAAGTAAATGAAACGAAATCAACATTAAAATATTTGATAAAATTTAAATCTTTTTAGTGCGTTAGTTTTATTTAGAAAAGGTTTGTAAAACTATGAGAACGTAGTTAAGTTAAAATGTGTCAAGTTGAACAAAACATTTCATAAATACTATTAATTCCTATGCAATATTTTTTATTGTTTTTACTGAACGACTTTTTTACTATGTGACTTGAATTTTATGGGAAATGAAAACGTTTTCAAAAGGCAGAAAAGTTTTTATCCGTTTTGTACAAATATTTAAGAAACTTCCATTCCAGATTTTCAATTAAAACTTAAGAACAGAAATGCTGGCTGAAATCAATCAGAAATATCTTAGTCAGTTACAAAATTCTTTAAAGAAAAAATAATAAATTTTCCTAATTTGATCACAGAATCTCAAGATCGAATTAAATTTTATCCTTTAAAGGTTTATCTTAGTCGGTTTATCTTGTTTGGTATTTTCATTTCAAGAATGAATTTTCAAAAAT
>MQRK01140668.1:0-25916 GCA_001938485.1 Girardia tigrina | reverse complement strand
AACATCTAAAATATCAATTTTCCATCTGGATGGGAGAAACACATTTCCAAATACTAAACTCAACATACAAAATTCAACAAACCAATTTCAACATACCAAATTTAAAATATTCCTCACAAGCCCAATGAAACAAACAATCTTAACTCAAAAGTTTTATTTGTCCTGACTTAAAAATGCACAAAAAAATAAACCAATTTTAACCAATATTGTGAGCTAAGTTGTCAAATGTATTGTTGTAATTTCTCCTTTAATTTAGTATTTATATTAACTTTATAGAACTTGATATTTCGGTTTAATCTTTTTTCTCAAATTCTAATTTTATAATTTAAAAAAATAATTAGAAAATTAAGAAAAAACAAATACGTTTTGCTGATAATCAATCCACTCCAAAAATTATTTGGATTAAATATGCTTTTGATATTTGTTAATTTAATACTTTAAAAACGACGAGGTTTTCCGGATAAATACCCTGTAGTCAACATCTTTTGGATGGTTCATTAATCTTTCCCTTGGGCAAATATGGAAGTCTTTCATTTCAGGATTTTAGTATATTATAGCTACATGGATTAAATATGACCACGAGGGAACTGCAATAGAGATAGTACCAATTTGCATTTAGGATTAATTGTGTAAATAGGAAAATAATATATTTGTTATTAGAAAGAAATTCCAGTAATCTTTCATTAAGAAAAAATCTAGAAGTATTCTTAATTTAATTAATTTATAAGAGGAAAATTAAGTATTATTTTTCCAATTTTTTTCACGATATTATAACGTTTTTAGATTTAAAAAGGTAATTAAATAAATAATTTTTGCAAACAAATTAATAAGTGTTACATAAAAATTCAGGTTTTAATTATTTTAAGTTTTAAATGTGTTTTTAAAAAAATTGAATCAATTAAAATTTATAAAGAAACATTAATTAGCGTAAAATTAAATATCTTAATTTATAATTTATATTTATCTATAAAAATCATTATGTCGGACGTTAAGAAAGAATTAAATGGTCCAGGAGAAAATTTGTTTAATTTTTTGAATAATTCAGTTTTTTCATTATTTAATCGATACTTGTCAATGAACAAACATACTCAGGTAGATAAATTGCTGCTAAATGTGATGTTTCAAATCGCTGGAGTCAGTAGAATAGGGATATTACAAAATGTGGATGGTATGGCATTACCGAGAATTTGAAAATACCGCGAAACAAATACCAATTATGTCAGAAGCTTAAATCCTGAAATGAAACGGAACCCATCATCCATAGTTTAAAGCTCACGTCAAAATTTGCTAGCATCAGGAACCAATTTTATCAAGACAACAGTTTGGAGAAGAGTTAAAGAGGCAGGTTACAAATCAGTAAAACACTGTCCCGTGTCCCTGTTGACATTAGTCATTAAGAAGAAGAGGTTAACGTTCGCCAAGCGATTCCGAAAATAGTCAGTTACTGATTGGAACAAAGTGGTATTCAGGGACGAATCCTGCTTTGAATTTGGTGGAAGTGCTAAGAAAGCTTGGGTGACTCCCATTGCCCCTAAACCACTTATTCAGTGAGTGACCTTCCTCCACCAAATACCAAGCAGAAACGAATTAAAAATATTATTCATACATGGAACAGCACTTCTGTGATTGGAACCTGCTCCAAACTTGTAGCCACATATCTGATCGGATTAAGGCAGTCATTGCGGCTAAATGTGGTCGCACTAAATTCTAGTGTTTTGAAACTGCCTGTGGTACGTAATTGATATTTCTGATGTTTAGTGTGATGGTGTATGTCTCAAATATATAACTAATTTTAGGATAAAAACTATGTTCTGATGTTAGTGTTTCTAATAATATGGATCGCACTGTATTTATTTCACCGTGAAACTCTGTATCATAATTTAAATTTACAATAGAAAAATGGTCAGTTTCAATGTAGAGTCCAGTAAAAAAACAAAGGATTTTATGAAACCAAAGTGCATTTCCTCGAAGGATTCGCTGTAGGTCATGACGATGTGGTTCCTTCAAAAATAAAGAAAAGTATCAACCAGACTGTATATTGTGATGAGATGTGTCCCTTAGTTCATCAGACCTTCTGAGTCGCCATCGAAAAGTCTCGACCTGAATGTTTTGGACAATAGTATCTGGAGAATTCTTCCTCAACACTTACAAGCAGTAAGCAGCGATATTACCATGGTTGATGAACTTAAAAATGCTTTACTACTCGGATAGCAGAACCTCGACATGGAAGTAATTCTCAAGGCCACAGCTTCCTGGATTCCACGTCTTCAAAAGTGTTGCAAAAATGATGGAGGACATTTTGGACACCTTTGAACAGCAAGCTTATTTATGTAAATATAATTGTCTTTATCACGTATTTAATTAAATACACTTTGGTTTCATAAAATGCTTTTTGTTTTCTACTAGGCACCCTGTATATTACAAGAATGATAAATAAAAGAATAATTCATACCGATTATCTCTTTATTTACTCCTTTTGCGGTGTCTTTAGGTTCATTGTAAATTCCCTGACTGAATTTAACAGAAGAAACACTTGATGATTGTGCAGTTGAATCTTTTATGTTGAGATCAGATTCATTAGAAAGCGAAGTTTGGGTTTTATTCATTAATAGCAGTGCTTCCTCATAATCCTCTTCCAATATAACCTAAATAAAAATCAATAAAAAATTATGGATTATTGAATAATATTGATATTATTTTGAGACAATTGTATTTATATAATGTATTATATACGGTAAACAAATCTATTATGCAAGAAATATTAAAAACTTATTCACTTATATATGTAGCTCATTGGTTTCCAAAGTACGTTGTAAGTTCTAATGTTAAGAACATGTTTAACGAATGTAATTTATTTTGGATAATTATTGACTGTCATATATCTGATGTATTTGTTGGTTTGTGTCATATTGTTTATGCAATGTTTGGAATCGGAGATATGACGTCCGTGTGGATTTTTGTCGCGATCCTGGATACCCAACTAAATTCGAGAAGAGGTACTCTCACCTAGGGCTAGCAATCCATGAGTAGGCACGTTCATCACTGATGCTACTAAACAAATAACCAGCACAGATTGCTCGCAAAATAATAGGATTAAAGCCGTGCGAGAAAGTCAGTAGGCTCTGTATTATCTCTTTCTGGTTTTTACCCGATACAAGGTCTATGACTGACTACCCTGTACACCAATACTGGTACTGTAGTATCTACAATACACAGTTATCAGTTCAGTCGGTGGAGGCTTATTATGCAATGTTTAGGTTAAATACCATGCTGGCCTAAATATTACGGTTTTTTGGAAAAGTATTGTTTTGGTGAGAGACAAGTAAAGACTCGGATTTGATGTTATAATGTTTACACAAAATAGTGGGTATACAGCAATAAACAACAATTCTAAACTTTAACATGTTAATATTTTGTAGGGCCAGTACTTTTTCCAAAGAACCGTAATATTATGGCCAGCATGGTATGTTGCAAATGGAAATTTCGATCATCATTTCGCACTTTCGATAATAATTGATATTAGTAAACTAAGGTAATTTAACTAAATACCTTTTTATTTATTAATAAAGGCACTTTTATTATCAGTTCTTGTGCGGTATATTTGAAATATGTACCCGAAACCTAATGACCGATTTTGGTTTTAAAATATGTATGAAATTGGATCGTAGTGTAAAGTTTTAATCAAAAAATTTTGTAAATTTTCATAATTTTTTGAAAATAATAAAAAATTATCTAAAAATCTTAAAACTATTTCAAAAAGTTTCCAAACATCCTACAATTGTTTGGTATGTTTTTTTCAAATAATTGTTTTAATTTATTAAAATACAAATTGAATAATATTCTAAATAAATTTTATTTCGTAAAAATTTACAATTTAAAGTATTTTTATTATTTCTGAAGCTTAATAAACTCTTCAAATTATCAAATTATTATAAAATATTGATCTGGTTCTGTAGGAATATTGTGAACTTTTATACAATAATATAATTGTTTGAGTCTTAGTTTGGATAAATTTTCAAGTCACTTTGTAAATATTTTATTACATTTGTTTCAATAAATAATTACGAGGAGCGTTCCGAAAGTAAGTGGAAATACTTATATACGGGTGTGCGCGTGTGTGTGCATCTTACAGAGGGACAGATGGCGTGGTGGCGTGATGTACTTACCAGCCAATAGAAATCGAGCAAAAGTGGCATTGGTATGCAACATGTGAGCAGCATAGAGGAAGCTGTCATAGGCAGTGTTTTCATTTTTGTTTAACACATGGAAGACGCAATACGTTCTCAGCGTGCCATCATCTTTTCCTTTGGAAAGAGGATACTCCAGTGTCTGACATTGTGCACCGCTTATCAAATGTGTTTCAAGGAAGAGCCCTGCAAAAGTCTGCCGTCTAAAATTGGCTGCGTCAATTCGAAAATGGACATGAATCCTTGGACGATGATGAAAATCACGAAAAGGAGATGTTCAATGGTTTTCGTCTTCAGCTCTTCTAGCAATGAAATGGAAATACAAACGAGATATCTACATGTTATCGACTGTAAATAGTACAAATTTCTTGAACAGTGGAAAAATTGATAGATTAAACGGAACAGAAATTATGAAGCCCGATCTAGTAATGGAATATTCACAAAAAATGGGAGCTGTTGATGAAACTGACATTCAGATATCATTCTCTGCTTCAATTAGGAAAACTTTGAAGTGGTACTTCAGAGATATGGTCCTTCAGAGATAAATAGAGTTGGTAGACCTTCTAATGCTCCTACGCCTTTGAGATTAGTTACTCGTCCCTTTCCTGACAATGTTCCACAAGATCCAAAGAGTAAACAACGAAGTAGAACAAATTGTATTGCTTGTAGTGGGAAACAAATTCGACAACGAAGTTATTTCATGTGCCTTGAATGTGATGTGCCATTATGTGTACCAAATTGTTTCCGAATTTACCACACTAAGCTTCATTTTGATGTAGATGAGTGATAAAAACCAATTCTAATCAGTAAAATATAATAATACTGCAATATGCATTGAACTCTTGTTTGTAGCTCAAAAACTCATTTTGTAACGCTTACATAATAAATATTTCTTAGTCTTTTTTAAAATTTTTTCATGCTGAATTACCTTTGTTACGTCTAAAACTTCAATAAAATTAAAATATCTCCAAAAATAAATTCGGTAGTCAACGGGTTAATGAGAAAAAGGTAATTAATTAGACGGAATTCGCTTGACTACGATGTCATTCATTCTTGAAGTCACCGTGAAAGGAAATTAAAATAAAATGTGTTCCTTTCTTTTCAATATATTTCGTTGGGGTATCTCAATACAAGGTTCAAGGTTGTGATACTTTACTGCCATAAAAAAGATGAAAAAGAAAGCAATTCATAAATTTCTGAATATGTCAAATTTGGAAAACAATTTTAAAAATTCTAAATATTTTGATTGTTTAAGTAAAAAATAAATTTAACACAGATGGATCGACAAGTAGATATAATTCTTCATGAGACCCTTGAATAAAATATCTTTTCCTTTTGTATTCTTTAGAAAGTAATCTCGACTTTGTAGACAGAAATATATCTTTTTATATAATTTGTTGCATCTTCATAATATTGTGCTGGTAAACATTGTAGTCGTATTTGGTTCAAGTTTTTACTGATAAAGACCAAATGTCATCATCATTTAGAAAAGTTTCTAAATTCAAAGCGATTTACAATCTTCGAAATAAATGGTAATCGGATGGTAACAGGTCTGGGCTGCATGGAGGATATCATAACACTTTTCTAATCAAGCTTAACTAAATATTCAATGAGTCATCAAATACGTGTGAAGCTTTGTATTATCATGGTGGAATATAATTCCTTTGTAATTTGCCAATTCTGGCAGTATTTTAGATTTATTAGTTATAGTCAGCAAACATATGAATCAATTTTCTGGCTCCATGGAGGTGTCAGAAACCACTGTGTATTTACTGTGCCTCATATACTTGTCCATTATGTTGATAATATGTATATATGAAATCTTTTATTTGTTGTATTTAATAAAGTAGCGGATTCGTCCTTTCTGGGTACCAGTGTTATTTTAAATTCATGCAACGTTCAGGTCAAAGCGCATAACAAACACATTAATTTTTAATACAGCATTATAAAGAGATCATAAAAAGTAAGGCAAAGTCACAAAGTTACACAGTTTTTCCTATTATATTAAAGTGGCGAGCAAGACTTGAAATTCGTCTGTGACCGATTCGGCCACTGTTGGTGTTTAAAGGTTAAAATATAAAACACCTCTGAAATCCAACCGTTCTTTCACAAGGCGACACATACTTTCAGGCACACCAGAACAAAAGTTACGTATGGTAGAGGAGGAAAACCATATTTCCTAAAATGTTTCCCACAATGCCAACCAATTCAATTTTCAATGTGGTTTGTCCTGGTTCATCACTTTGGGATTATGAAAGTTTTTGAATGATGTTACTTAATGTGACCCTTTCGTAGTTGTAGTAACGGTTATGTTCAAAAAAGGATTGCCTTCATTGAGCTTTAGAAACATTTGGCAACAGTGTTGTGTTAAGTGAATCTCTGTCTATTCGTGTAAACATCAATACCTATCTTCTATCTATGTTCGAGACATTTTTTTAATTGTTGCATGAGAAAATTTTCCCGAAAAGTTATTAAATAATCCTCTTCAATTATGACTTTGATCTCTACTTTCTATTTTTTTAATATATTTATTTATTCTAATTAGTTATATTTATGATTTATTATATGTACTTATTATTAAGAACACCAACATGGGTTTTCAAACTTTTATTTTCAATACAGGCAGAATTGTCTTTTGGACAATTCTCAGCGAAACTCTCGTCATTCGACATCGTTCTAAATTGATAATTTTTTGTTAATGTTTGTTAATAAACAATTATTCGAACAAATTTTTCATTATTTTCAGATTTTATTTTTACAGTTTAAATTTGGTAATTTTAGTATCAATTTTATTTACATATTAATTTTATTTAAAAAATATTTTGTTGAAAGAAGAAACATTTATTTAATTCAAAACTTAGTTAAAACTATTTATTTTATTTAAATTTTAATATGAAAATTTGAAAAGATTTAATATTTTTAATGTTTTTAAATATCTTATGCTGTAATTTAAAATGAAAATTATACTCGAATAATTATCTATCGTGAACATCCAAAATATCAATTTTCCATCATGGTGGGAGAAACACATTTCCAAATACTAAACTCAACATACAAAATTCAACAAACCAATTTCAACATACCAAATTTAAAATATTCCTCACACTTATAATTTAATTATATCTATTATCCTAAAGATTACTTCTTTACTATTTATTAGATAGATTATTTTTCTTTTTATTTGCGTCAAGTTAAGGAAGTTCATTAACGTACTGGTTGTAATCAGTTAGCTTCCTTGTCGGGAACATATATAAATAAATAGACTTGGTATTACTTTAGTACTAGTGAGCACTGGTATGAAACTTGCGACCCGAGATGAAACTTTTGCAACCCAGTCTATATATCCGACCCAAAGTAAAAATAAAATAGATAGTAAGTTTTTACAAACTAAAACTGAAGATACAAGCTTGTTCTCGGATCAAATATTGTTGCAAGATTTATCTTTTATGGTACTTTTATGGAACTGAAAAATGAAGATTTAACGCACTTCCCAATGTGTAACAAGAACAGATCTAGTTAAGCTGTTACTACATCGTACCAAAAATACGCAGAAAAAATCTTTGAACAGAATTCGAAATAAGGTTTTTTTTTGTTTTCTTCGATTTTCTCAATAAATATAGACTCAGTACCCAGTAATGTGCAAATGGAAGTGATTGAGATCCAGTGTGACTCAAATATGAAGGCAAAATTCATTGAAGTGTATGTGCCTGAATTGTACAAATATTTACCGGCAAGATTTGAAAATACTCGAAAATTAGTTTACGAGATTATGTCCATGTTTGGAAGTACTTATCAGTGCGAGCAATGACTTTCTGTTTTGAATGAAAATAAATCTCTTGTCCGAAACTGTCTCAATAAAGATCACGTTGGTTCAATTTTGAAAGTAGTATCGGCCAATAAAACTTATCCCGAAATACGAAAGATATGTCAAGTATCTGGACGTAAACAATAATTTAACTTTATATTTGTTTACTACAATGTACTATTCAAAATAAGAATATTTGTTTTTATGAACATTGATTTTTTTGCTACCCACCTATTGATTATTTGGTCCAAGTTAGCTTTTGAGTCTGACACTCCTGCTATAGATTTTATTTATTTACACAAACATTTCTATTTCATTTTTAATGCCTTACATAAATATTGATAATTTTATTGTAACGTTTGAGAATAAATTGATCAATAAATTCATTATGAGTCTCCATTAAACAATTAAGTAGCATTTTTCTATAAAAACATTTTTTTCTTAAAAAAAGCTTAGTAAACATATACCTAATATAGTAGCTCATGTTTTAGAAGTGTATTATCTTTATTGTAATTTTTAGGGGGGTCTTATATTCACAGTATACAAATGCAAGTTTTTTAGTTGTTTTTACAATAATTATGGTGGTCTTGTACATTTACGGGTTTTATACACGTGATAATACGGTCATTAAAACATATTTAAATATATTCATTACTTAAAAATTTTAGATTTAACTTTACGATAACAGCCGAATATATGTCGAACAATTCTTGATTATTTAAAACCCTTTCATTATTTGTTCAAGAAAAGAAAATGATATAACAAAAGCACAAACGATTCATTATATTATGTTAATAAGAAATGGTCTTGCAAAAGAGAATGACCAGGCAACAGATATAGACGTGGAATTATAACGAGTTTCAAGGATGTAGAGTTTGGATGCAAATTTTATCAAATATATAATGATCACTAATTGACTATATATGCATACATGGTAGGAAGCCCAATATGATAAATAAACCGTGTCAATATCATACAGTCCGTAGTTCGATGAATGAATTCATGATCATTACGATTAGTAATGAATATATGTTTATTTAAAATAAATATCATTGATCATTTTATGATTATATTCTATAATTCGTATTTCTCTGTGGTTTTATTAACATATTATTGTATAAATATATTTTTATTCATCAATAATAATTATTATTCATCGAAAATTTTTTCATCCAATTTTTATCATCAATGTTATTATTAAGAACATTTAGACAAGTCTCGTTTGAATGTTTATTACAATCACATTTAGAGTCATTATGACTCTCAGAAAGTCTTTCATCATTTGTCATCCTTCTAATTGGTTTTCTTATTTCTATTTTTAATCGTGATTATTCGAACAATTTTTCTAAATTATTTTTTAAAATATTTAGCCTCTAAAAATATCAATTAATAAAATAATAATTTTTACCATTTTTCAATAAATCCCAAAATAATAAAAATGTCATCAAATTATTAAAAATGCATTTAATTTAAATTTTACTAAAAAATATTAAACTTAATTTTAATTGTGTTCGAATAGTCAATCACTTTAAATTTAAATAAAAAATTTCCATCTGGGTGGGAGAATCACTATTCTAAATTCAACATACTTAAATCAACATACCGCATCCATACATTTACACATTGAAACAAATTAAAATATTCCTACGTTTTGCAATTTTAATTATATAAAAAATATGTTTTAAATGAAACTTTGATTCTTTTATTTTTCCCCTAAAAATGGGTACATATATTCCTAAAAAATACAGGATCAGCCGATTTATCAAGATTAAAATCTGAAGATTTTTTTAATATTTGTGATAAAAAATATGTTTATAAAACTGGAGATTCTATTCAAATTTTAATTGTAAAAAAATTACTTTCACTGAAATTTTTTTCATCGAAAAATGTTAAATCTTTTTGAATTTACATCGAAATATTCCTATTAGATATAGTAAATGATGATTAATATATATTTTTTAGTATACTGACCTGACAAAATATTTAATCGAAATTTTTTTCTTTGATATATATTTATTATAATAATTTTATTTTTAAAAAAATTCGATGAAATTCATTTCCGTGAAAGTCATTTCAATGACAGTAATATATACCAATAATTATGTTAATTTTGAAACAATCTTCCAAACAATGTCATAGTTCAATGGAACAATTTAATATAATTTTTGAAATTAAATACAAATAAATACAAATATTTTATTTATTTATATATTTTTTAAATGATAATATTTTTTTGTTAAAAAATGACAATAAAAAATTATAAAAACGTTATTTAATGATACAAAAATATATTGAATTTTTGCAATATATTCAAAGGAATTTCCGTTAAATTCAAGTAACTTCTGAAATAGTTTCTCATTGTTTTCTCTAGTAAAAAGATTTATTGTTTATTAATCATCTAATTTAAAAACCGTTAATATTTTTCAGAAAGTAACGCTTGAACATCAATTTTAGAATCATTATATCTCATTAATTAAGTGTAACATGTAACTCTACTTCAATAACTATTAAATCCACATAATATTTTTAGGTCTTTATTTAACCCAAATTATTATTCAAATTATTCAGCCCAAATTATTATTTTTGAAAAAAAATTTTTTTATTGTTGTTTTGTTTGCTAAGAAACAAGTGAGAATCGCGCTTTTTTGCATTCAAATATATGACGTCTTCTAATATTAGACTTCTTAGAAACTATTACTATGTGTAAAATTTAAATTGGGTAAAAGAGATAACTGTAATTTAATTTTGCAAATATTTTGCCATATGGCAACAATGGGCTGGAAAGGGTTAAATTTCTTTTACAATATTACTATATTATATATATATATATATATATATATATATATATATATATTACTATATAAACATCCAAATCGAATGTATGCTTGGCAATAAATTTTCAGCACCGTTGTGATTTTAGTCAGTAGTCGTTTGTCAATATTCATACGAGTGTAACGCTGTATAAATCGCAATCTCTGTAAGGGAAAATAGGAACATAGTTATAATGAAGGTGGAAATAATATCGCTGGGTGTAGAAAATACTAAAAAGGGAATGTAAATTCTGAAGGCTTTAAAATTACGAACACTTAATTCGAGAATTTTTCGGAAAGAGTGACATGTGAAACATTATATATATAAGATCTTTGAATCCTAAAGTCAACTTAAAACTACACTCTCTATAACTTAATTTAGAATTTTTAAATAGTGCAATGATTATGCATTGATTTTATAACCGTTAACTAGAATATATAAGTAACTTTCTTTTTAAAAATCATTTGTTCTGATTTTGAGGAATATTTTAAATTGTATGAATAAATGAATGTAATGATGCGGTATGCTGATTTGAGTATGTTAAACTTGGAATGGTGATTTTCCCATCCAGATTGAAATTTTCTTTTCTTATATTTACTGTGATTGACTATTCGAACATAATTAAAATAATAATTTGATAAATTTATATTTTTAAAAATTAAAATTAAAATTAAGTTTAATATTTTTTTAAAACAAAAAGGAATGCAAAAAATTGTATCAAATGAGCATCAATGTTTCACATTTCAGTTGTAGGATGCCCTAAATGAGAAACTTCCTGATCTCAATGCCTTACTTGCTAACCTTTATAACAAGTCTGAAAGTTAAATGCTCGGATTTGATGCACAATCATAAAATTATTTATAATATCACAATCATAGAAATAAAGACTCTCATTCTAGATTTAACTTTGTCTGAAGAACAACATTAGCAGATGAAAATATTCGTAGTGTCCTAAGAGAAATATCGAACCCAAGAAAACCTTTAAAATAATTGACCCGGGTGTTGGTCTTAGTTATTATTTTTTACACTCTATTGTTCCTAAAGATCTGCTTTTGAAACCTTATGTGTTATTGATTAACCCGGACAACGCAGAATATTTATTCAAGCTAATCTTTGATGAGCACCAAATTTGTAGGGCGATAGCGTTGACAGGCTTTTAATGACATGAGACCTTCAATAGATTTTATGGAGTATTTGAATGCAGTGCATAGATTTTTTATTCGTAGACTAGATAAAAGTATTAACGCCTGGGAATTTATTACGTGCTTCTTCAGAAGGAGAAATACTGAATTAAAGGTTCGCGCATTTCAGATATTTGTATTGCTTATTGTTTTCATGAATTTTTATTTACTAAATTGCTGTTTCTTTCCAATCATTGTAAATTATTTATCAAATTCTTTCATTTTGTAATATTCCCAATAAATGAATTCGTATTGTAATGTTATTTTAGTTTAAATTTATTTTATATCACAGTGTATTATAGTTAGTTACGTCGATATATATTGCAAACAAAATTTGAACAATTTCCCACTTCTTTTCCTAATATAACAATCATTTCACCTATCTTTATTATTTTAATAATCTTTTTGTATTTTAAAATATAAAAAAAATTCTGTTTTATTAAATTTTAAATAAATTTTATTTATCCTAAAAAAAATTCTAATTTAAAAAATGTTTATCTTGTATAATTAATCCGTTTAGTATAACTTTTATTTATCTGAAAAATTCTATTTTAAAATAAACTTTTTTATTTCAAAATCATAATTATCCTACTTTAATTTTAAATTTTTCAAAAAAGAAATGAAAACATTTAATCTCACAAAAATTTGTGTATTTAGATTTAATCTTTTTTTAATATATTTTCAGTTTTTAATTATTAAAATCACGATCAGCGAAATGTAAATTAATTAACCCCTCATAATAATATTGTAAAATGTTTATTTTCTTCAAGTACGTCTGCCCTGTTATTCCAGTGTTGTTAGGGCGCGACTTATTTATAACCCAAGGGCGTTTGGACTAATTCAGACGGCTCTGGTGATCGGGGCCCGTTCGTTTGTCTCATATACAGTTCAAGGCATTCTCGAAAGTCTTTAGAGCCTTTATTCAGAATTTGAATTTCAAAGATTATTTATCAGTCTTTTGTTTATTGTTTCTCACCAAATCTAAAGCCACATTGTCATCTGGTCTCTGTGTAACATTATTTATTTGACAATAAACATTCCTTGAAAACGGGTCTGAGAAATTCCATACCAAATTAATAGATTCAAACTTTGTTTACTTAAAATAAAACGAATAAAATAATCACAACGAATCATTCATTATCATTATTATTGTTATTACAAACTCCAGTTTTCTATTTTGATTTGTTTTCATTAATAATTTATTTTTAAATCGATGAATAAATATTTAGAAAAAATAATATTAATTATTAGTTTGTTTCAAATCAAAGAATAATTTGTTGAGAAATGGCTATTAGTAATGAATATTAATAGTCGTATGATTCCTATTTTAGCCATTGTAAATTGGATTTGAGAATAAATTTGTAAAAAGAAGATAATCATCGAGAAAATCAATAGAAAGCACCGAATGTTCTCTGGAAATACCTTACAATGCAGCATTGATTGTCTGTGAAACACGATGACTCATCAGGTTTGATAACAAGCAACACAACCGTCGTATGATATGGGGTCAATAAAAATGACATCAGCTCGTTTAACGCAATTTCATTTGAGACACACTTGCACATGAGTGATTGTGTCTCGGTGAGACAGAAAATATTTTGCTGATAAATCTGAAAACAACTTGTGATTGTGTGTGATAGTTATTGTGAGTGTGTTCCAGTCATAGTTGTATATATATGTATAATAACTGGAAAAAATATTTTTATCCACGCGTACACACACGCGCTCGCTCACTCACTCATTCACCCGAGAGACATTTGTCGAGGCAGCCAAACAAAACCTGTGTACTTTAAGGGAAAATAAAAGAAACTGTGATTGTTTTATTTTCTTTCACGAGAAACAAATTGAGAATAAATGACAAAAAAAAACACATTTTTGCCAATTTTTTTCGAATAATGTTTACAAAAAATTTTTCCAGACAAAAAAAATATAATTTCTCAATGAAATTAAATTTAAATTTGTCTGTGAAATTAGAGAAAAGTTTTAATTTTTATTATTGGGAAAAAGATATTGAAGTCGACTTATTTGTTGATCATTAGAGATTATTATATGTACAATTATGGGAAAAATCTATGTACATGAATTCAAAATTATATATTGATAAAACGTTTCAAGAAATTATTATTATCATTTCCTTTTAAATCAATAAGAGATTAAAAAAAATAAAAAAACATTTTACCAAAAAAATCATTGGATATAAATTACATGAAAATACATTAATTAGTTTACATTCTCATTAATAAACAACTACCACTTGAAAAGACAGTCTGCTTTTTTTCTTTTGTTCAGGACATTAAGTGACACTGAGACATTTAATAATAATAATAATCGACAGTCAATATCTATGACGAAAGATAACTTTTACCATATTTTTTTCAATTGTACTCTTCACATTAAATGGAAAACTCTGGAATACCATTAATATTCTTCAACCGTCATTATATTCAGAAGTAGCAGTGATTAACTCAATTATACTAGATTTGAAGCTGGTGACATTCGGTACAACAACACATTCAGACAATGCAAAACAATCGATCACAGACGAAATACATTTTCTTCTGAATATCTTCTTTCTGTCTAATTTTGACTGTTGTTTTGGTGTAAATTGTTATTACTATTGACTGTATAATTTCGGAACGAAAGGAAAAGGCAGACCGTTTTGTCACGTTGCAGTTGATAGACTTGTCAGTGACTGGATAATGAGAAGGAAGTTGATTGAAATATGTTCACTTTATTATCGAATTAGATTCATTCTTGTGCAATGATTAGTTGATATTTTTTATTTTAAATTAATTAAAATTACTTCAAATAATTTGACTATTGATTTTAATATAAAAATTATAAGATTCGATTAATTTAAGTGTTACAAATATTATATAAAAATATATTTGATGTCATGAAACATAAACACCAGTAACCTTCACAACGATTACTAAAATAAATAAAACACAAAAAATAATCAAGAAATTTCTTCATTGATTTTTGTCTGTCTTTTCACATTTGTTTTGATGCATGTATATTTTCCTGTAAAATGCATTATAATGTGTTTTTATTTGCGTTACAACATTTGAAACTAATGTTTTAATTCCTCATAATGATCTTTTATTTTCTAAGTCTTCCAAGTGGAAAATACATTTTCAATAGGATTGATATATATATATATATATATATATATATATAGCATTTCCAGTATCATTTAAGACTTTCCAATTATAAATTAAGAAATTAAATTTGTTATAAATTAATTTATAGATAATAAAAAATATAAAACATATATTTGAAAGAAAGAAAATCAGACAATCAACACAATTTTATTCAAACATATGTTTTTGCATTGCAAGAGCACATTTTCTCCTAATTAACCTATACTATCCATTACAATCATCCAGTGTCGCAGATCCAATCCCATTTACAATAACTTCTCCCAAATCTCCAATTATATTTTGATTCATTACTGTTCTAACGGAATTTTTTATTTTACTGAAACTAAATTCAATTGGATTCAGCATAAATGAATACGGTGATATAAATTTTGGTTCATTATGCAATCTTGAAAAATTTAGTCTCGTGTTTTCTGATGTGTGTGGCCCAGTGTTATTCATAATCAATTTTCCATCAGTTATTTGGTAAACATCAACCAATTTTTGATCAAGTTCGATTAAAAATTCAGAAAAGATTGCACTATTACAACTACCTTGAAAAATTTTATAATAAATAATATGTTCACTATTTATGGCCATTAAAAGTGTTGTATTCCTTCCTCTAATTGCAGGAACAACATTGTAAACCATTTTCCCTGATAAACTTCTTCCATAATTTCTTCTAAGATGCAGGTTAAATCCACTCTCATTAATAAAAATATTTTTCCTATCATCGACTGAAAATTTGGTAAGGCAATCTACAGCTTATACTATTCTCACCTCAAGTCTTTCTTCGTCATTTACTCTATCAAGAACAACTTCTACTTCTTGGAAGAGTAATTTTTAATTTATTAAGATATTTCCTAATCGTTTCAACTGACAAACTAACATCAAATATATTCCAAATTTCATCTGTCATATTTTCACGGTAATTGTATAATTTCTTTCAATTAAATTTTCGATAAAAAAAGCTGATTTCTTGGGTAATTTTTCCAACGCAATTGTTTCTCGTTTCTAACTTCAAGGTTCTTCCTGATTTTTTGTAAAATCTATCTATTCGAAACCAGTTTTGTAATTAAGTCTGAGATCTCGTGCTATTTTAGTTACCGTATCTTCTCCGGAGGTGATTTTCTCAATAACTAGTTGTCTAACTTCATTGATAATTCTCTTCTTTGTTCTTCTTGCATTGGGAGTATTTTGAGTTTCTTCTGTATTTGATTATCCATTTGGGTTAATATGAAAAAAATTTATGGCATAAAAATAGTATAATGATTTATTTTATTCATCATTTATTTTAATAATAATAAAAGCTTTTAATTTTATTGAAGTCTTAAATGATACTGGAAACGCTATATCATCTAACAGTATTATCAAAGAACTCAATATTCACGCTACGTATTTAGCTCCTTAATCTAAACAGATGAGAAAAATCAAATTAATGAATAAATCGTTATGATTTAATTTGTTTTGGGATTCATTTTTTTAGTGAACTTAACTGATGTCTATTTTTCCATGATATCAGATTATTTTCATTTTAAAAGCACTCTTAAGCTCTATTTTTAGTAAAAACAAAAACGTTCAAGTTATTTAGTCTTTTGACAGTTTTCCACTTAAGAGTTTTCTTTGACATTTCTGTATCAAATAACTAACAAGGTACCAATATATCGTAGTTTTACATTGACTTATTGAAGAAAGATACCTCTCCCCGATATTATTTGTGATATTCCTTCTGTATTTGTGGTATTCCTTTTGTAAAAAAATCATTTAATATATAAGTTACATGATACGTCTTTTCAATGTCAATTTTCTAATTTCAAAATTCTGAGTTTTTGTTCACTTTTATCTGTCGTGTTCGAAAATTCGAGTTGATTATATTTTTCAATTACAGTGCTGAGAAATGCATATTAAAATCAAAAGACATTTTTACATATTTTATGTTACAGTATTGTTGTTTTATCATCCTGAGTTATATTAGAACAATAATTAATTTTAAGTATTTAAAAATAGTTAGATGTTTGGTAGTCACAAAAAAAATTGTAAAATTAAAAAAAACTATGAATATTAATAATTTAAATAAAAATTACGAAAAAATAATGATGTTTTTCACATAAATAATAAATTTAGCTGTAATTTTAATTGATAATATTCGAATGATTGTAACTCACATCTTGGATCGGACTGCACGGAATTGCCGATGAAGAAACTCCGGGAGTGATTCCATTAGGACCCATCGCAACTTTTGATAACTCTTCAATTGACGACGCGCATGAATTGGCGTACAATTTCGGACTGACAGAGTGACACGAAACGACAGGCAGTTGAGCTTTAGACGACGATTCAGACAGATTAGAGTTTGGATGAGAGGAACCTTCAGAGAGCTTATTATTACTACACTGAGGACTCTTTGTCACACTACTACTGTCTGGGGATGACGTTTTCTAACAAAAATAAAAGAAATCGTTTTAATTATCGATGAAAGAATTTATTTGTCTTTTATTAATGAGAAAAATACAATAAAAAATATAAATTTAATAAAAATTGAATATTTCATTGAAAAAAAAACAAAAAATTGAAATAAAATAAAAAATATGATACTAAAAAACAAATAAAATTAAAAAAATATATTCATTAAAAATTATTTTATTTGTTAAAAAAAGAACAACAAATAAAATATATTTAATGATTATTTATTAATAAGAAAATTAATTTACAAGCAATAATAATTAATTAATTATATTATTAATAAATAATAATTAAAATTAATAATAAAAAATTAATTAAAAAAACATAAAATATTCAAAAGAAATAAATAACCGATGAAGAGCATTTGGTACGATCAAATATTCGTCTAAATCCGCGATTTTTCTTTGTATGTGTTGTACCAGAATCGTCCGGACATGAGTTGGTGTGGATCAATTCCGATCCACTCGATGATTTCGATTTACCAATTTTTAAAGGCATTTTGTTAGGTCAATTTAGAGTTTTTGTTAGAGAATAAATCAGATTGTTTAAAAGTTGAATTTTTATTTTCGTTTTGATTTTATGTTTTGGAAAATGTCTATAGAAAAAATATATAGTTGAGATTATATTTAAAAAACTTGTGTCGAATTATATTTAATGATTTATAAATAAAATTCATTTGATGTAATAAAACAAAGTATCAAGGTTAAAGTTAAAATAGTTTTTTTATAACTGGTTAGAAATATATTATTAAATTAATTATAAATAGATAAATTAATTATTAAATTTATTTTCTAAAATATTATTAGTTGAATTTATTTTATTGGGATTCAATGTATTTTTATTTTTTTTTCTTGGAATTATTGAAATTATTATCCATAATATATTTCATTATTTGTACCGTCTGTAAATCGTTAGTTGATTTGTACGTTTTAATTTAACTGCTTTATTTTAATTAGGATTAATTTTTGTGATTTTAAGAATTTTAAAAATAATTTTATACATTAGAAAAATTTCAAAAATATTTCAAGTATTTTACCCATTTTGAACAATTTCTTGTGACTTTAAAATTATTTTTATCTTTTGAATGCAATTAAAGAATACAACGTAACAGATTTTGTATTTTTTTATTAAGATTTTTTAAATATTGTGACTAATTATTTAATAGGTCTTCGAGATAGTGACGCGTTAAAACATAACGCGTTAAAAAACGTCGAAAAATATTTATTAATAATAAATAAAACTAGCCAATTCCAAAATATATGTTTCTGGATTTCTATTGGCTCGATCTATTAAAAAGCTATTAATTTTTCGTTAAAAACCAAATATTTCTTTATTCTCCTAATGGTTATACCATTCGTCAACATAAGAAGTTCTTGAAAACACGACCTTTCTTCGAATTTTACTTTCTGAATTAAATTTTTAAGTGTTGGATTTGTGTTTTTTTTATAAATTTGATATTTAATTATGATATGATATTATTATTTCATAAATAATAGTTTTGCTTAAATATGTTTTATTATTATACTAATTTTTTTTAAAAATGTTATTTTACCAAAATAATTTTATAATTAAAAAATGAAATTTTATAATTAATTAAATATGTTTTATTATTATACTGTTTGGATATTAGGTGAATTTATATAAAGTGGAAATTAAAACAATAAATAGTCTTTATAGACAAAATTTATTTATTGTATACAAGGTTTACAAAGTGATTTTGGAATCTTAACTTATCTATGAATTTATAGATTAGATAAAAAGGGAGAAGAAATTCTTCTACCCCACTGATTTTAAAATATATAAAAAATATATTAAGAAAAAATATCTAATTAATATTCAAATCACACTTTTTACTTTTTCCCTTTTTTTGATTCTTGTTTTTGAACTGCCTTTTATATGTTTTCCACAGAAAAATCAACAATCACTTGACTTCTAATCGAGCTCCTCTTTTAAATAATCAAGTACAAAAATCAGCTGTCCTTAAAAATAAATCAGCTGTCTTTTTCTTTTAATTAAAACTTTCTCAAAATAATTAAGGTTTCTCTTTAAAACTATAACTTTTTCTTCCCAAGCTTTTTGTCGACCTTTCTCTTAAAACTTTCTCCTTTTTATATTTTATCAAACCTTATCATTTAATTTCTTTTTATTTATATTTTAAAATAATCTGCTTGTTTTATTAATGTAGATATCTCTTAGACTAATTTTATTTATTTATTTTCTTATTTAATCTTAATTTGATTATTTATATATTTTCTATATTTAATATCATAAAAGGATAAATAAGGTTTTATTATATCCATTAATTTAAACAAAATTTATTAATTTTTTAATACTTGTTTTTCTATACTCAATAATATTAACTTTTTTTAAAAAAAGTTATTTTACGAAAACTATATCAATCACCTACATGCATCAACATAAGTATAAAAAAATAAAATATCATATGATTTCATAAATTTTAAAATTAATTGAATCCGCACCGAGTAAATACGTATAGAGTAAGTTCATTTTCATTTTGGTGATCAAAAAAATAATTTAAGTATATTTAGAAATTTTGTTAACTTATTTATTCATTTATTCACTTAAACCAGTGGTTTCCAACCTGTGGGGCGCACCCCCCCAGGGGGAAGCGAGACTTTTGCAAGGGTGGCATGCAGCTGTTTCCAAAATATCATTTTCGAATACAAACCAAAAAAATTGAATAGGTGTCACAAAAAAATGAATCAAAAATTTGTTTCTTAAAGCGGGGCGCCGGTACAAAAAGGTTGGAAACCACTTACTTAAGCACTATTTAATAACACATCATTTCATTTAATGTTTTATTAAAACTATTTTTTGATGTTTTAACATTTTGACTTTTCATATTCGACGTTTTTTTTATTTTTTTTGACGTTTTAACGTGGTACCCTTCGAGAATTGATTGAAAATTTTAACCTTAAAGTTATAAATTTTAATCAGACATATTTCAAAGTTTATACATTAAATTATTATACCTATTAAAATGTAAAAAAAATTATATGAAAATTTACTTATAATTCTTAACTGGCTACATGTTCTAAAAATATTTTGGGTACCTTCATCTTTTACACAAGTTGTGGTGACGGAAAAAAATTAATCAGACATGTTTTTAAAAAAAATATTATTTTAATTAAATTATTTGATAGCAATTTACAGCTGTCATAACCATAAAAACTTTTACTTATTTATTTGTCTAATGCAGTGGTTCCCAACCTTTTTAATGACCTTAAAATATTTTAATATGTTCTCGCACCCCTACGTACATGTAATTTAAGAGTAAAGTTGAAAGCGACCTAAGAAAGTTTGTATAACCAATTTTTTAAAAATTTAATGTACTGTATAAACAAAAAGAATACAAGGAAACAAAAAAATACTACAAACTACATTTGATAAACATGAATTTTACAAAAAAAATAAATTTTCATCTATACAGGTATTTTTTAAAAGCTGAATAATTAAAATTTCAAATCCATTTCAAATTTAATGCCTCTTTTATTCCTGTTTATGGATTAACAGTTTTTAAAAACGTGACACTTTGTTACTTTTAGCAATTCGTATTTTCACCTGTGTAGTCAAGCAATTTCTAGATTTTGTCTTGATTGACAAAAGAACACAGAATTTAGACTCAAATAAGTACGTCAAGTATTATCAGTATTTTATTTTTTTATATTAACATACCTTTTCTGAATTTTGTTTTTGTTAAATAGATTGTTTGAATTTTTATTTATTTTAAATGATACTAATAGTAGATTTAATGGATGAGGCAAATGTTGAGAATGACATAATTAAATTGTCTACAGTCAACATAGAAGGAATCAGAACTCGGCGTGTTCATTGTGACACATCAGATAAATCTTCGTGTGAGCTGAATCTTCGGCAATCCTAAAAATTATAGCACTATTCAACAACCGTCCAAATGAGGCATTCAAGAATTTATTCATATAATGAAAAGCAATGATGTAAAATGTTTTACACAACAATACTAGCCAAGTAAAAAGACATTCTTCACTAAAATTTAAATGATAGGTAATTTTCTTATAAATTAATAAAATTATTTATAATATTTTTTTAATTTGACATTGAGAAGAGATTTTTCATTGATTTAAAAGAAATCTGAATTAAATTTTCCGAGAAAGTTTTAAATTATTTTCAGAAAATTAAGGTATTTCTTCACTTTTATGTGCTTGTTCTTTATAAAATTTAATTTGAATATATTTGATGAGTTCCAAGATTTATCGAAGAGATACAAGTAAGGCGAAAAAAATCTAACCTTGGAAACGATTACATGTTGAGGTGCTGGCCACCGGATCGAGCTATGGAGACCAGCACATCTTCAATGTACAGGAAATCGTCGCTGGCTGGCATGATCGGTCGTTTCGAATGACCACCGGTCGGTGTGTCGGCGTGTGCCAGTACTGCAACCAATCTGTAGCGGGTTTTGAAGACTGTCACCAACTATGCGGCGATCGATGTTGTTCGGAACGGGGGAGGGTAAATTAGCCGTGCCTCATCGCCCGTATCGACCCAGTCGATGATATCGTGTCGATCTGTGGTTCACTCCATGTGTCCGAGTGAATCACTCGAGTGCCAATTCGCTGAATGAGGCAGCGGTAGATTCGGCTAAACCAATTTCATCACAAACGACGAAATAACATTAGAAAGATTTATTTTCTCCAAAAATTCAAAATTTTTACACCAAATTATTTGTGATTAATTTAATCAAACAAAAATCAGTTTTGAAGAGTTTTTCAATTTTTTCAATTTTTTTTAATTGTCTGTTTGCCTGAGCACTACATATGTGTTGCAATTGGATCTCCATGTGTGGTCCTTTACGTCAAAAGAAGCTAAAAAATAGTTCAGCGGGAGCTCTGATGATGGGATGACGCAAGGAAAATGGCACATGCATAGACACAACAAAAAGAATAAATGAACTTACATTTTCAAGAAGAATAATTGCAATATAAATTATCCGGGAACGAATAATGAATTAAAATATACCTGAACTGATATCCGAATTAAATAAAACTTAAATTAACCAAAATAACAATGATTACTAAAATTAGTAACCACTCTCATCCAACAGATGATTCAGTTGCATCTTTAAAAGATCCACTGGTAAACTAAAACAAATATAAATAAACAACAGAACACACACATGAATTACCTAAAATAACAGCGATACAATTTCCACAACAGATTGCTTAATCGTTTATGCATACATTACACATTACATATCAACAAGTAACAGAATATATTGAATGAAATTCTCTCAGATGACACCCACGCATTCTAGGCACACTATATGGAAGGGATGTATAAAGAACAGTACACCATATACAGCACGAGGGTCTACCGGCATGTATGTAGAAAAAATTTTTACATAAGGTAGGGCCGCTTTGAACTAAAATAACAAGTTAAAAGTTGAAGAATTTTATATACACAAGAAGATTTAAAATTTTGAAAATACTAAAACCCGAATAAGTTTTTAAAAGCCAAAAAAATAAAAGACGAAAGTCATTACAAAAAAAGAAGTAACAGGAAAAGCAATATCAACGATACACCAACCGCTTACAATTATTTAATTTGTCAGAAAGCACTAAAAAACCGATTGTAAGTTACAATTTGTAACCACAGAAAGTATGATGCTAGCTTAATGCCTGTGAGGAATGTTCTGAATTATATGTTTTGCATGTTGATTTGGATTGTGTTTTTTTATCCAGATGGCTAGTTAGTATTTTCTTTGACACCTACTATTTGAAAACAATTTAATTTTAAAGGACAAATACTTTAAATGTTTCAAATGTGATATTTAATTTTTATGTACATATTGTCAACGTAAGGGACAAGTATACGAGGTACAGTGAATACACAAAGGTTTCTTACACTACCAGATTTGCATTGACGACATGTTCGTCTACTACCTGTGTTAGCAACTACTGGTTGTGTAACTTCAGTTGAGCCCAAACGAATGTTTCTACAATTTTCGATGCTACCTGAATGACAGAGTATAAACAATAAAAGAATAATGTCCAGTGTACAACTACATACAATAAATTGATTACCTTCACAGAGTTCTGCACCAAGCCTCTTGAAGAAAATGTCGTCGTTTGACGCTGCGTTCGGTAGTAAATATTCGCCAAATGATGATTTCGTTGAGTTCGGAAACATCAATCATATGTTGGAAAACACATAATGGCCAACTCATGGAACGTTTGCGAGTTTTTTAGAATGTAAACATCTGATCAAATGTATTTACTCCTCCTTTATTTATGTTGTATTTGTGAATGACTTCTAATTTTCCACTTCCTTGATCAATGTCTTTTTGGTTGTCTTTGCTTGAGAGGAGAACAACTAGCTTGTTTATTTAGGTGCATATGAAACTAAAATTGCGTTTTCATTATAGCCAAACAAGTATGTACCAATCATGCATTTTTACTGATAAATTGTACCAATGAAAGAGATGTAAATAAATATCTGTCACAATAGGGCGACCTATATCTATGTTTTCATTGAGGTTTTTTTCAGTTTTATGTTTTCAGTTGCTCGAGAAACACCGATGTAAGAATAAAAGTATGATTGCATGCGAAAGCAATAAACAGTAGTAACGTTACACAAACACCAAAACTTTATTCCATATTTTGCCGGTTTTTGTGGCATATATTGTTTAAATCCACAACGTCAACAAAATGACATTAATGTCTCAGCAAAAGTTACGTATTCATTAGAGATGAATGGCCTTGAGAGTGCTTGAGAATCACATGTCATAAATTGAATCAATAGAAGCAAATTGTGTCTGCTGTCTAAGATTTTGTCTGGTACTTGTCAAGTCGAATCGTAGATAACGAGTAATTAGTTCAAATTTCGAGCGAGATTAAAATGGCTGCTGCAGGGACGACCTTATGAAGCTGATTACATTGTCCTGATTAGCTCACTACACCATTTATAAACGCCAAGTCAAATACATACACAAATAATTCTTCTTGAGTAATGACCAAATCTGCCTTCGCTCTTCGTTGGTACAAGCCACTATCATATCTAAGATAAAATCATTAAAATTAAACACCAGTTTGTTAGTGCTTTCTCATTACATTGACGACACCTTATTGCACTGAATCCACTAGGAGTTTTCATGGCATTGACAGCCTGCTGTCAATCACACGAAAAGGTTCTTTCGTCCATTGTGTTCCATCTTTATTTCGATACTCGCCATACGATATGGAAGTAGACTCAGAAGGTACGTTGTCTCTATCGTCCGTAAATGAGTCAATATATGTATTTTGATTGAGCAGCTAGAAATTAATTAATAAAATCTCACCTTCTGAGATGATCTCACTCTCTGTTGAATGAATGTCACAAATTTATATTTCATCGTCAGAAAGGAGGTGATCGTCTTCATCATCACTTTTCCTGCTGGCTAATTTTTCTTCAGGCTCATTATCGTAGTATTGAAATGCTTTGATCGTCTGTGTCTTAGCAAGACTTGAAGGGCGTTCACTACCGTGAATTATTATTCCTCCAGTGCTGCTAGTTAATGTTAATTGAATATTTTGATTACTACCACTTTCACAGATGTCTTGAACCATCATATAATTAGGCGAGAGAAGGCCTCTTCCTTGAACAAGTTTTTTCGATATTGATAATGTAGATTTGTTATTCGAAAAGCTAAGGTATTGAGCTCTGATTCATTGCATCAAATATTCGTATTTCTCATCATCTTCATCAATATCTATACCTTTGTTTCTTAAATTATACTGTTGGAATTTTGTTGGCATTTTAAAATTAATTTACAGTTTTAATATGAGTAACAATTATTAGTAGACAATAAAAGTGTGATACTTTCAGTAAAGATAAAATTACATTCATTTGATACTAATCTAAGCTGTCCTATGCATAAAATAATTGCATATTACAACAATGATGCATCAAGTATTTAATACGAGAATTACAGAGATATATCCTAATAAATTATGGATGAAAGATAAATTTATTGAGTTTTATTTAAAAAATTGCTGCTTTCAATAAATGTTCACGACTTAAGTTCACTAGTTAGTAGGGGAAAAATGTATGTTCTCCACCACCCCCCCGGGGGGGGGTGTTACTAGTTACCGTGGTTGCCATGGCAACGGTCGCGGTCACCATAGCAACGGTCGCGGTTACCATGGCAACGCTTCTGATTGGTCGACGGTTCCCTAGCAACGGTCGCGATCGCCATAGCAACGGTCGCGATCACCTTAGCAACGGTCGCGATCACCTTAGAAACGCTTCTGATTGGCCGACGGTTCCCTAGCAACGGTCGCGATCACCTTAGCAA
>MQRK01140656.1:0-13470 GCA_001938485.1 Girardia tigrina | reverse complement strand
CCGCGACCGTTGCTATGGTATTCCCAACCGTTGCCATGGTAACCACGATAACCCATATCGTTGCTATGGTTACCAGCAGGGGGGGGGTGAGGGAGAATGCCCATTTTTACACTACTTACAGCATAAGATATTTAAAAACATTAAAAATATAACATCTTCATATTAAAATTTAAATAAAATAAATAGTTTTAACTAAGTTTTGAATTAATTAAATGTTCTTTCTTTACATAAAATAATTTTTAAATAAAATTAATATGTAAATAAAATTATTACTAAAACTACAAAATTGAACTTTAAAAATAAAATCAGAAAATAATGAAATATTTGTTCGAATAATATTTTATTAACAAACATTAACTAAAAGTTATCAATTTAGAACGATGTCGAATGATGAGAGTTTTGCTGAGAGTTGTCCAAAAGACAATTCTAATTGTATTGAAAATAAAAGTTTGAAAACCCATGTTGGTGTTCTTAATAAAAATGGTTATTCCGACGAAATTAATAACGTTAAAAGAGATTAAATTATGTGGGCTTTTATAATTACAAAATGTGAAATATTTTAAATGATTGTTTTACATATTTGGATATTTACATAATGAATTTCGAAAGTTTATTTATCTTTCTTTTCGGACAAAGATTTGGAATTATTTAGATAGAAACCATTATTCAGATGTGTTTTTGGACCAGAAAATGTCTATCTGTTCCCTTTTATTCTTTTAGACTTAAAGGAATATTCGTATACAATGAAGTCTTACAACTAAAATACTGAAGAAGTGTTACAGAGGAAATAATTGCAATAAATTAAATTTTGGTTCAGTTTGATTGGCTCTAAATAACTATTTTTTAAATTAAATATTTTTATATTCATTATAAAATATGTCAGCAAAAATCTTAGCGCTAATTTTCGGTTTAGTTTTTCTTACGGCAAATGTCATTGTATAAATAACTTAATGATTGTTTTTCGTCTCTGATCTTTGATCTTTTTCAGATGCTTAAATCACTGAAAGATCTGAAAGAATCGATTATAAGTCCATACAATCCTAACAATAAGTCGAAAGACTTTTTAGTAAAGCGATGGTATGATCCACAGAGACCGGAATTTGATCGTTCTAAACGAAAAGCATTTCCTCCTTGGAATTACAATATTAGAAAAAACTAAGGAAGGATTTGGACGAGGAAGATATTGATTGATAATGAGTATCAATTGTTGTAATTTTAAGAAGTTTTATTTCAAACTCTTGTTTTAGATTTCTAAATTTGTAAAATAGATTTATTATTAATATTTATTAAGACACGTAATAGAATATATTTATATATTTTTGAAAAATAATTTTGTTATATGGTTTTTAAGAAATCGATTATTGAACATGTTTCAAAGTTTCATACTCGATCATCGACAAATATAATTTAATATTTGTTAGTCTTAATGTTAGTTGTTAAAATATGTTAATTCTAATTAAAGCGTTTTATTATTTATATTTAAATATTCAAAATAATTTTGGATACTAATGGGAAAATTTTAAAAATTAAAGATTTAAAATGGTTTTACTTTGTCTATTTTTAATTTTTATTAATGGTTTGAAATATTTTATCAATAATGAATCACATAAACACTGCTCATAGTGTGAATCAAATCCCTAATGTAAAACAGCAAAATCATCCTTAGAACCAGATGAGATTCTATTTTTACAATGTAGCTGTAAAAGAGTGTTACTGTTAATTTTTTAATTTTCGCAATTTTGGTTTTTTAAAATTTCGAATTATAATTGAAGTTAAAAAAAACATTGGAAAAAAAATTGAAAAAAGAAAATAAAAAATGAAAATTGTCAATTGTCAAGAGACAGGGCACATTACTTGGAACTGCCTTAATATTCGGTCATTGGTTTGTTTCTTGTGCGGCAAAAAGGGACAAAGTCTAATTCAATGTCCAGATATACGCTGTGAAAATGTGACAGGAATCGGCATTTAGCAATAGCATTTTTAGTGGACTTTAGCAGACAGAATAATGGTTACAACAATGGAAAATTGAGAGTGCAGAACAAAAATCGGAAGTTTAAAATAAATACAATGCACGAGGATGAAGTACGCACATTGATAATGATTATGAAGAAAAATTTAAATACGACGGACCATATAAAGTCTTTCGGAAAGTACGTGATATAAGATATGTTCTTGAAGATCTGTCTGGAAAAACATATGAAAGATAAAAAAAAATCTTGCAAGCGGATTTGTAATAGAGTGCTATTGTTAATTTTTTAATTTTCGAAAATAGGAAATTTGTTTTTTTAAAATTTTGAATTATAATCGAAATTAAAAAATATTGGAAAATAAATTTAGAAAAGGAAAATAAAAACATTAAAATTTCTTTAAATAAAAAGTTTAACCTTTTTTAGTCTAGAACAGTGGTTCCCAACCTTTTTTCACTTGAGTACCACTCTACCTGATTGCTTACTTAATTGGTACCTCGAACACACACACACACACACATATATATATATACATATATATATACACATTGTACAGTAAAATCTATATAAAAGCTATAAAAATAAGACGACGCGTTTTGAGATTATAATAATCTCATCATCAGGTCACAAAATGCACTAAGATAGTACACTATATGGAAACTTGCCAAAATTAAATAAAATTTATCAATAAAACATTGGATTAAAATACTTTTATTTCACTTTACTTAAAATTAAGAAAAATGCACTAAATGCAATTAAACTCATTCTTGCAAACCAACCATTATCAATTGCCATTTGAGAAAACGATTTGTTTTCTCTATCGTTCCGTACTTTACGAGGTAATGGAGACATATGATAAAGACGACAACTAACAGCATACCAAAAGATAATCTTTGAGATGAAACGTCTCACACTCAATGCAATGAACTCAATTTTAGCCTTCCAATGAAACCCAAAATAATCTGATATCCCATCGATGCAATTTGACTGAAATGTCTGACCAAATGGAAATCTGAGGGAACGGTGTGTTCTCTCAACTGTACCAGGTTTGACACTGGTGAAACTTAGTATAATAACACTTTGCCCAATACAAAACAATCACACCCCGAAAAAATAGATTTCGTTTTGAATTTCTTCGTTCTTTCCAAGTTGTTCAAAAAATAATTGATTTTATTTAATAATAGCTATTAATAATATTATTATTATTTAATAATAATAATAAATTAAAAAATTTTTACTGAGAAAAAAATTTAATAATGTAAGTTATTTTGCTGAAGAGACCCATTTTAATTTTCTTCTTGAATCTTCCTCTTTTATCTTTTCGTTCCTTATCTTTGATATATTTCTTTTATTCTTCACCATTTTCTATTCGTCATCTCTTTTTGTATTGTACGCCGCTGACTTGACATTTCTTTTATTTTTATTGTATTCATGCATAATCATTTGTGTACTTTCAATATTATACGCCTTTGCGACATCTTGGGTGGTTGTTCCGCATTTTCCTGAACTAAAATTTATTCTATAAAAATTTTACAAAACAAATTGATAAGTAAATTTTTAAGATTTAAATTTATTATATATATATATAATTAATTTAATTATATAATTAATTATAAATTTTATATATATAATTAAAATTATATATATATATATAATTTTTTAGTAAAATTAAAAAAAATATTTTTGTTTAACTATCGTGCTTGTCGAGTTTTCTTCGTTGAATATTATTTATTTGAGAAATGTACTTTGATTTCCTATCTTTGCTTATTTGAATAGTACGTGGATGATTGTGAAGAAAACGTATATTGGGCAAAACTCGAGATGTAAACAGTGCGATTCAATGAAATAGTTAAATCTTCGAAAAGTGACGGTGAATCAGATGCAAAATTCTAATCTGAAAAATAACTTTTTGTCGGTTTGCAGATTCTGAGTATGATCGAAGAAAGTGAACATGTGAAGGAATGCAGTCGAATGAGGCTCAAATCAAGAGGAGAAAGAATTGGTCGACGTTTTGGATAAAGTGGTAAAATGTCTATCTACCAAGTGTCTTCAAACCCCCACATGAAAGAAAACAATAGCTACCTCCTGATTGACTTTATCTTTCTTATTCATATTAGCATAAACCAAGTTTAACAGTTCCTTTAAACGATATTTTTCGAGACTATTTTTTTGATCTTGTCCGATTTGTGGAATGCGCATAATGAATCATCGGAACCAACAAAAATTTAAAACAACTTTACTTTGTTCATTTTGAATATTTATATACATATATATATATGTCACCATTTTAGGAACAAATTTTTATTTTTATTGACAATTAATTTCGACGGTATAACAGTCATCGTCAGATCATCAAGAAAATATGTATTTAAATTTACATATATCTGCAAACAGTGATTAAGTAATAATTGAGAAATTAGCTTATATAAACACACTCAATAAGGTTATCGAAACACCCGTTGGGTCACTAATCTTAGGTTCTAAAAATCTAATATATAATGCTTCTCAGGCTACCCTCTCCCAATAATTATAAAAACGATTGCACGAAATTTTGATGTTTATATTTATATTAGAATCATAAACCTTTCTGTGTTCTGTGATATTGATTCCACCCACATTACGACCACGTTCTTGGATTCGCCTACAGAGATGATGAGATGTCTCTCCAATATATGTGGCATTATAACTATTATACGAGATCCGAATATAATCCAAGCGCGATTGGAGATTTATTAATAACACATTTTGAATTTTATATGTTTGCAATATTATTTTTAAATTAAATGAATTCCTAACCCATTTAAGTTGGATCGTTTAAATTGCTTAAATTCTTAGGAATTTTACAGTCGGTTGTTCTTCTATTTCATTTCTAATTGGTTTATTTATTGATTTAATGATAAATTTGTCAATTATTTCTTTGGTCAATTTCTCAACTTGTGTTTTGAATAACCATTATAACTCAATAATTTGGTTAGACGATTTACATTGTCACAACCATTTTAAACCAGTATCACAAAACCAGAAGTTGAAAAATTGACCAAAGAAAAGATTGACAAAGTGATAAGAGTAGTTTTTATTTTACAGATATAACGCAAAACATTACTAGTTTTTTATTAAATGAACGTTTTTTAAACGTTAAGTTTTAAAATATTATAAGATAACATCATTATAAGAAGTAAGAAAAATACAATTTGACCTTCACCTTAACTTGTTTTCTTCCTAATAAACCCCATAACTAAGTACCAATAACTGAAGTAAATTCGAAAACGATTTGCAAAACTCCAATTAGTTTTGTATCTGCAAATGCTAAGGTTAGTTTGGAATTCGACGAACGATCAAAAAATAAATACTTATCTCTAGGTTATCATTAATTGTAAATTTTGGAACGAATTTATGTAGAGAGACGTCTTTACTTTGAAGTGGGTGTACAACATGAGCTATATAAACTATATTCCATTTTCTCAACCGTAATGAAGATTTTAGGTAAGGTATTCATTAACACATTGTGATCGGGCAGTTTTCGGCAGCGTACTAGTGCTGGTAACTAAAAGCTGGTTTTTACCTGCATGGCTACAACCCTACAGACGCTATATTGCGAAAACTCAAGTATATTGGAACCCGTATTTTAAACGTGACCCGCACTCCACTAACAATCTATCAAAAACGTATAAATACGTGATCCGCTCTCTAGCATTGATTTGCTAAAAACGTATTAATACGTGATCCGATTACAATGTGTTAAAATAAATTAGTAATTGACAAAAAATCGTTATAATGTTTATTATATATATATATTATAAAAAATAAAGACCCCCATCTCGAGCAAAACGAAAAAAAATTTCTTACACCTTAAGTTTTTTATTTACTTTTTTCCATATTATTTATTCTCAATGAAATTTCGAAAATGCATTTTAATTAATTACATGAAAAAATAAAAGATGATATTAATTATATATTTCTTTTCTCAAAGCAATTTCACACAAAAAATTGTTTCTAAAAAGAATTCTTTTTGTAAAATAAAATATTATTGTATGGCGAAACATTTTCTAATTTATTTAAAATATGTCGAGTAAAAAATTTAACTCGACAATTATTTATTTTTAATAAATTACTTTTATTTAAAAAAATATATCGATTTTCAAGAAAAATTTCATCATGCATTTTTAAATTAAATATTTTCCTTAATAATTATTTAAAAGTTTATTAAAGAAACATGGATACAGTTTGCATTTTAGAGCGACTATGTTTCCTGGTTGGTATTTCTGCGAGACTGGTCTATACCGATTTTTTACTAATTATAAGATGTCCTCATAAGTTTTTTCGCAAAAAAACACCAAAAAATACCAAAATACAATAAAGTATAAACTATTTTATCAATCGTCGACGTCATGCAATTGTGAAAAGTGTCGCCATTGTGCTCAATACATCTCAGCCAACACCCAAGGAGGTTGCGTATCCCATTTTGGAAAAAATCACGCTGTTTCTTGTCAAACCGATGTATAAGATCTTCGTGGATACCGTTGACACCGAAATTGTCCCAGTACACCCATATCTCATCGCATGTGACAGTGGCGTAGGGAAAGGGGAGTTTTGGGGTTGTAATCCCCCTTGACGTTGTGAAAAAATAATTGGCTTAACTTTTCTCAAAATCACAATTGTTCAAACGCCTTTGTTGTTATATAAATAGGCTTAACGATATACACGTTCTAATTTGTATTACCATCACCCGTATCCAGATAGATAGAGGTGTAGGGAAATCAGTCTTGCCTGTCTTTCTCTCTGTATATTCGTCACAGCACACACGTGCGTAATGGTGCGGTATAGTTAGCCGGCTATAGGTATAAGGCTATAGATAGAACATGTCTCCATAAATCTAGCAGTTTGTTAATTGTTCCATTCCAAACTACACACACATACACCTCTCATCCTTTGTCTCATTTCCCGTTACTTTATTTGTGCATTGTTGTGACATTTTTTTCCACTTGGAAAATCAGAAAAAATATATGAACCAAAAAACTTAAAATTTTGATGAACAGTATTAAAATTTTATTATAAAATTATTGAAAAAGAATTTTAATGAAATAACCTTTTTTTTAAAAAGGTTATTTATGTAAAAAAGGAAATTGTTTTTGTTTAGTTAAATCAAAACAAATTAATTTGCTTGTGATAAATTTGGATCAAATTGAAGTTGTTGATAAAAATTGAATTAAATTTCGGAATTTCAAATACAAATATATAACACAACTATAGCCCTCTAAGAAGCTAAGAGTATCTCTCCTGAACTATTTCGTTAAAATACCCTGGAAATCGGATGACACGGAATCCATCGTCCCTATTATTCCCATGTGTCCAGTTTCTCCTGCAAACATTCAAAATTCAACCTGTATTGGTGTACTGAATTACTTCACATTTTAGAAGTACCATGACTACCGAAATTAGCAAATAATAAAACAGGCGTTTTCTAATGGCAGATGTTTCTATTGTCCACAAATTTACATTATTATTGACATTTAAAACCAATTTCTGATTGACATGCAAGTTTTTGCTGTCACAGATTTTGAACTGGGAGCAAACACCGCTATGACTGATGCCAAGAAGAAGAAATGTTGGAGAATCTATGGAATCCGGAGACGCAATTTACGTTTCCTCCAAGTGGATCTAGGAACCTGCGTTTTCAACAGAAGTGGCTAACGTATTCAACATCTCAGGATGGTGCATTTTGTAAGTTCTGTGTACTTTTTAATCTAGGTGTCAGGGTATCTGGAAGTCAACCTTTAAGACAGTTGAGAAGTGGAAAGGAAATCATTCCGATGATAACTATCCAATAGCTGGTGACAAATTCTTTTGCGATTAACCATATTCTGTTGCATTAGAGCGTGATGCACCCAGCAATTTTCCAGGTATCGGTATCCCATTGCATTTAAGTGCCGGCACACCGTTGTTTTATCCTGATCAATTCCCTCTGCAATGTTCCTCGTTGTTGCACGCTTGTCTTCAGTCAGAAACTCGATTATCTTCTCGTCTATGTCAAGAGAGGGCCGCCCTGAGCGGATTTGATCGTCTGTGTTAAAGTTATTTTCACGAAAATTGGAAATCCACCTTTCACATGTTTTCTTTGAGACTGTTCCAACTCCAAGGGCCGTGTTAATTTCGTCAGTCATCCGTGAGGGTATTAAATCCCTTTTCCAGCAATAGTAAATTAATTTACGAATATCAGAGCGATTAAAATCCATTAAGATGATGAAAATGTGCGAAATTTACGAAAATACTATTATTTTATTAAAGTAACAATTCATTTAGAACAGAAAATAAAAATTATTGGACCTAAGTAGATCACAAATGTCATTTTACTAATTCACATTTTATTACAGATTAAAAATATATAAGAATTATTTATGTGATGCAAGGATATCTGCAGTATACATAGATATATGTGCGCGACAAAACTTATGAGGTAACCCTATATTTATTTACTTTCGAAGGTTTATTTTATCGCTAAATAAATATTTCGGCTGAAATGATCGACGCTGAGACGTTTCGACATTGGAACATCTGAACGCAATTATTTGTTTATAATTTTTTTTATAAATTATAGTTATTTACTGAATGTTGTGAAAGTCTTGTGAAAAAAGCACTCCAAAAAGATAAACATGTTTATTTTACAAAATAAACTGCAATGAAACTTTTAATGCAAGTTGAATAGAAGTGTTTTAAACAATTAATTGAAAATGATCACCGCCCGCATGGACGACGGCTTCAAATTGTTTCCTGAATGTATCACATATTTTGAAGACCTCTGTGATTTTTAGGTGTTTTTTTTATCAGAAATTAATTTGATCTTAATATAATGTCAACTATAGCAATTAATTTTATTATCATGTTTGTATTAGCTCAAATCCTATATAAAACTATGATACCTATCATGTAAAATAAGAATTTTAGTATTATTGTAAAGGAAGCAAGCAGAAAAAGTTTTAGAATCGATAGTCACCTTTTTATAAATAATAAAAAAAATTTGATATTTTTTTAATGATTAAATTATTTTTAGTTTCACTTTGCTATTTAACTTTTTGATAGCTAAATTGCAAAAGATTCATTTTCCAAATGACAAACTTTGAAAGCTTTATTATACCTTCAAAGGTTGACATTGGCGAAAAGAATCAATCTCAATTTATCTATCAAAACGTTTGTCAACAAAATGATAATAAAAAATAAAATAATAAATTTCCAAAAAATTAAGAAATTCCAGCACATTTTAGAAAAAGGGAAAAATTCATTCAAAAAAAAATCCTCATTTAAAAAAATCATTCAATTGAATTGAAAACATGAAATATCAAAAATTAAAAATTAATATCCACAAAAAATATAATTACGCAATTTGGCGTGAGGAGAATTGTGTCACTTCTAAATTAATTTTTGAATTAATTCATTCAAAAAAATTTGCAACAAAAATATCATTACACAGCCAACTGAATTCAAAATAGCCACTTCGGCTCCACTTGTTTACCTCTGATCAATTTAACGTACTATTTAACTCTCTCTTCAGAGTTCTTTTCAACTTGCCCTCACGGTACTTGTTTGCTATCGGACTTACACAAACTCCTTAGATGGAGTTTACCACCCGATTTGGATTGCATTCTCAAACAATCCGACTCATAGGAAATATCAATAACAACTTTATCCCAACGGGTCTAACACTCTCTCTGGACAAAATCACAATCAAGTGAATTTAGAATACATTACATCGTCAAAGACATAACCTTTACACCACAATTCCTAGTATGCAAGATGATGCAAGGAAAAATTCATTCTATTGTTCTCGTAGTGGATCTGGTAAGTATTACATTATTAGTTTTGTTAATGATATCCTTTATTTTTTAGGTACTTGCATCGTCGTGTCTTGGAGCACAACGATCGCACAAATGACTTTTCAAAATCTGCTAATAAACGATTGCAAAAGAAGCTCTGTATCGACTATCCGACTATATGGCGTTTCATCGATGGGTTGTAACCTGTTCAAGCCACTCACGACAAGGAATATGAAGACTTTATTGGTAGCCAAAATCGAAGTTAAAAACGTTGAATGTACCAAGAAGCTGACCAGAGAATTTCAGCCATTGTTGAAGGCAGATTTGGAGAGGGTGTCAAGCAAACAATCATTGCATACTTGCGCGGCTTTGGACAAAAGTTTTAAATAGATCAATGATTTATGCTTATAAATGATAAACATGTGGCTATTTGAATTGTTATTTTTTTTATAAAATTTACTAGATCTTTTAATTTTTTTTGAAATATATTAGATTTTTCATTTATTCTTAAAATTTATTTTTCTCAGTTGTCTGAGATTTAATTTTCTGAAACTTAAAATAATGACAAAAATTTTAATTTTCTAGACTTAATTGTCTTGCTCCAAATTAAAACTGTATATCATTCTTAAAAATTTTCGTTTTTATCGTTAAATATACATTATTAAATAAAGTTTTTGAGGGTTCAAGGTATTCTTTACAGAATTGATATCTCTTCAATTTTTTAAAATTTTCTTTTAAGAATTTTATGTTTTGTACTTTTTGCACTAGTTAATTAATATTATTAAATAATTAACGGTTCTAAAACTAACGATTTTAATTTTAATTTTAATTTTTGATTTTTATTTCTTTTATTCATCCGAATTGCATGAAATCAGTTAATGTTCAAAATATTTTATTCTTACTTTATATTCCATTATTATTATAATCTATTTTTATATATTAATAAAAAATCATGTGGTATTTTATCAGCTTCTGTCTTAAAATAATTTTGCCTCTATCAACTCCTTGCTTTTATCTGTTAGTGGTTGCTATTATATAAGTAATTTCACTTTTTTTAATTGTAATATTAATACATATAATATTTGCCTAAAATGTTAGTGATTTTGTTTGTATTTTTTTGTTGGTTTGTCAGTCACGATATGATCAAAGTGCATAATGACGGAAGAACCGGAGCGAATCCACGTAAAGACGTGGTCGATCTGAATATCCCACATCGAGACGGTTTTGTTAGTGCAGCACCGTCGCAGCAAGATGCCGGGAGGCTAGCGAAATCGACCGAAAACAGTGCAGGTCGACCTATTTTTAAATCAACACAGAATTCAAAATAATACATAATAAATTCAAAATAATAATAATTACGATTTAAAAATAAACAGAAACTTTTAAAGACAAAAATTAAGCTCACCCGTCATGTATGACAGGTCTTCTTTTAGTAGTAATATAATTTTGGTAGTGTACCACGTCTTTCCCGTTCTAGAATCTGCTTTTTTATAGTTATTGTTAGACTGAAATCTAAATTTAAACTGTGCTCTATTTTTATACTTAATATTGAAAAGTTCTATCAAAATACTTTTTTTTATTTTTTATACATATTTTTGATAAAATTTCTTTTAGTTACTTCACCATTTCTACAGGTATTTCAAATAATAACATGTGAATTTCAAAGAATAAAAATAGTATTAAAAATTGTATATCATTTTGGAGCGTATTGGTTCCATTTAGTGAGCCGGAGTTGACAATCATCATTTATGGCCCTGATGAGGGCCGTATATCTTTCTCCTTTTTTTCTTCTCGTCATAGCTCTTGATATTTTGAACAGTTGGAAAATGTGAACAAATAAAGCTTTAGGCAATAAGAAGAGATAATTTCTATTGATTTATTTGTAATGCCTTGGCAGCCATCAATTTGAATATATCTATGTCTTGTAGAACAATCAGATTCAGCTAATGATTTGATTCCATCATCAGTTAATTTAATTTTGAAGAAATTTATACCAGTAAGATTTGTTGAGTGTTTACACAATGATATGAGAGATAAATCGGTAATTTGGATACAACTATATAAATTTAAATTCTCCAACCTCAAACAATGTTCAGACAAGTGAATAATTGATTTGTCAGTGATTAATACACAATTCCTCAACTGAACATTACTTAAATATATACATCCATTTATTATCGCTATCAAACCATTTTCTGTGATATTTTGTCGCGCAGCTCTATCATTATTGAGATTGATAACAGTTAAATATTTACACTTGGACAATTTTCTAAACACTTTCTTTTCAAAAATCATAAAATTCTCTTGATCTTAATAACATTAACCAATCGACTTATTCAATCGTCGCCGTTCAGACGAATGTGTTTCGCTTTGAGACTAAACGACGGCATTTTATCGACGACGAGCGCCTCAGTGAGTTCAGACTCGTTCAAGTCGCATTCCATAGACATTCTATCATCTGTGTCGACTTCGTCTTCTTCTATCAAATGTCTTTTACGAACGTTTTTCAAAACCATCATTTTTAAAACCATCAAAAGACATCAAATATTTTATGGTATAACTTGATTGTATTTGATCTTCATTGTATAAGAAAAAATAAGTATGTAAATCACTATAAGAAGAAAGAAAAAATATTTAAATACGTGCTAAAACTATGTTTTGTATTAGTTTTGATTTTGTAATACAGTTTCTGTTCCACAATCGATTAAATGTTTTAAAGATTGACATAAATAATACATGTCATTTAAACTCAGATCGGCTTTGAATAATAATTACGAGTGCTATGAAGCTTTTATTCAGTCACTCGAAGCGACAATTTCTGTAGCTGCATTGACTTCTAATTGAGTATCACTGACTTTAAATTTAACCAATTTAACTCTACAGGATTCAAGATCAGACTGTTTGCCCCTAGTCAAAAACGCATGACATGTTACCTTTTGAAAACATATTTCTGGCTTTGAGCATTTTCAGCAACCACGATGATGTATTAAAAACGGAAACCATGGACGACCCATTGGTTCAGCACACACCGGGCTAAGTTAATCAGCAGAATTTTATGTGGAAAATTGCATTTGCAGTTTTGAGGATGAAGAGCGTCTGTGATGCAGTCTTCCCACCTTTGACCATCCAGTGGTTCTATACAGAAATAAATTGAAATTCATTTCATCATACAACATCACCTAGCGCCCTTTATCTCTTTAGCTATTATTTCTTTTTATAATTTTATCTTATAAATTCATCATTTGGTCTGAAACTGAAAACAAAAAATACCTGTAAAGTATAAAATGTAAAAATTAAATGCAAAATGAAAATTGTAAAAATGATGAAATACAAATTTTCTTATTTAACATATAATTTTTATTACTCATAAAACAAAAGAGATAAAAGATAAAAATAAGTAAGGATATAGATATATTATTCGATAATAAATATTTTTTACTGACAAATAAATTCTAAAGCACCTTTAAACATATTTTTTCAGATACTTTTGTATTTAAAAATAATCAAAACTAATATAATCAACTTTGTTTCAATTCACAAAAACAGGGATTTTTAACGGAAGTAAATGTCATAAAATTTCCACGAGAATTAAAACCATTATTTATACGAATAAAAAGATTCTGTTCGTAGAATGATAATTAATTCAAACATGTTAGAAGCGTTTGATATTTGTGTTATATATCAAAATAAAGTTT
>MQRK01140629.1:4975-15359 GCA_001938485.1 Girardia tigrina | reverse complement strand
CTGATGTGAATAATTTTAGTGAAGTACCTTTTGACGGTCCTTCGTTACAACTGGGCATGGAAGATGAGTATAAGCCATTATGTCCGAATGGATTTAAATCCCGATCTCCGAAACTGACGGTCCTTACGATTTGAACTGTTAAGGATGAATTCATCCTATTATTTGCTCACTGCGCTGACACAACCCATTCCCATTTATCTAATTTAAAGTCAGATATATAAAATGTCTCTTTAAACATGTTTGTTAAATAATTCCTTCATAAAATAAGAAAACGAGAATGTTTTTAGCCTTTTGTTAATAGTATCAAATTCGCATGTCTTTGATGTCTTTAAGAGAAAACGATAAAATCACAAACGAAATCTAAATTCAAATAAATATTGTATAATATGTTACAATAACATAAAAAATTTAATATCTTTCATGTTAAATATTTAAAAGATTAAAAAATGGGAAATGTGGTTTAAAACAGACCTTAAATAAATTTAGAGATTAATTTTTAATAATTAACAGGATTTGTTGACGCTCACACTCATCCCATTTGGGCCGGGGACAGAATTCATGAGTTCGAAATGAAATTAAGTGAAAATAATTTAATATTCAGTATTTATTTTTTGAAAACGTACTTAAAAGAGATTGTTTCTTCATTCAGCTTTTCTTTAGTAATCCAACATGTTTGATTGAAATATGAAGCTGTCGAAACTGTTGAAAATTGGATCAACAAGTCCAAAATGTGTAAATGAGCCAGCTCAATGTCAACTCTGGTTGGAAACATTGAATGTTTCAGATTGGCCAATCCCGAAATCTATTTTTAGATTGGCCAATCATGGTTCGAACATTTTTTTGTTTGATTTGATTTCCAACATTCTCAATTTGTAATTAATTTCGATTTGTTTAAATCGTTTAAAAAGATTAAATAATAAACAAATTTTGGCGCGAAGTTTTTTTTATTGTTTGTTGGAGGAGTTAAATGTCTATGTTGGTGAATGAAACTCAGCAATTTGAATCGAGACTGCAATTAGGGTTCGCAGCACTGAAAAACCAGTCTGATCGGAACTCGGAAGGATTTAAAAATTATGATGACCAGCTACAGGTGAATGAGACACCCCTGACCAAGGAAGAGAGCTGTTTTAAGGAATTGTCGGGATGCGCACAGTTATTTGTCAAAACGCTCGAAGGAAAGACCATAAAGTTAGAGATCAATTCCAGCGACTCAATAGACGAAATTAAGGCCAAGATCCAGGAGAAAGAAGGTGTTCCTCCTGATCAACAAAGGTTGATTTTCGCCGGGAAACAGCTCGAGAACGGGAAAATGTTTGGCGAATACAACATACATAAAGATGCAACCATCCATTTGCTTTTGCGGTTACGAGGAGGAAGCAATAAGAAGACTACGGGGGTGGAAAGTCCAGAAACACAATGGGAAGAAGGAGTGTACAAAAAGCCGAATTGAAGAGTAATTTGACAAGGAGACGTAATCAAGTCTTGGAGGCACTCCGAATGAATGAAGAAGTGCAGAAAAGAGGTGAAGATTACGAAAATAAGTTCGAAAGGGCGATGAAAAAGTTCGAAGACCTCGTGCATTTGGGGAAGGAATTAGGCCACAAAGGTAAAGTGGAAAAACTGATGGACGAGATGAAAGCGATCGAGAACAAACACGATGAATATCAGTCGAAATTCGAAGCGGAGACAGATCGGAAAATGAATTCAACCGCAGCTCCAGAAAGCAAGAATTTCAATCATTCGTCAACAAGCTCGTTGGGAACGTTCAGATTGAAACGATTGCAGCAGTCCCGGTTCTCTGGAAATGTCCTAGAATATTCAAATTGGAGACAGATTTTCGACGAATCTGTGGACAAGATGGAAATTCCGGATGTGGACAAGCAGCTGCAGTTGGAAGAGTGTCTGGAGGGACAAGCTCGAGAGCTTGTGCACAACTTTGGATTTGGAGGAAGAGCTTATTAAGCTATCCTTGAAAAACTGGAAAAGTTTTATGGAGGCGAAAATCGAAGCTACTCGGCAATTATGAAGGAGGTAGCCGAGTTTCGCTCCATTTCCGAAGTCACAGCTGCACAACTAAATAAATTTGTGTCTTTCTCGAAAGCCTTGTATTGAGATTAAAGACAATTGGAAAGGCAGGGGAATTGAATAACGGACTGTTCTATCAAGGTTTGTTGCAGAAACTGCCGGAGAAAACAGTGTTAATGTGGGAAAGGCATCGTCAATCATTGAATCTCGAAGAGGGAGTTGCATCTTTAAAAGAGTGGTTAGAGAAAGAAGCGGCAATCAGAAGAATGGCGTCAAAGGCAGTCCACGGGATAGGAATGTTGAACACCGAAAAAGGTAAGAAGATAATGATGAATAATGAGCGACAAAAAACCTTCCTATCTACGACTGCTGAATATGGAAAAGCTAACAGAAGTCCTCAAGAGGCCGAAAAGGACGGTATTATACGGAATTCAGAAATTGGTTGGAATTATGAGAAAGGATATTGCAGGTTTGGTAAAGATTGTCGCTTCAAACACCCTGATCTGTGCAGAAATTTTTTGAAGGGAATATGCCAGGTCGTGAATTGTCGATACCTCCACAAAATTTCGAAACCTTCGGTAGTTCAGAATGACTTAAAAATAACTGAAACCGAACGGAAGGAGAGAACACTGACCACCGTTACAAAGAATTCACGTTGGAATGAGAAAGGAGAAAATTTAGTTTTGAAAACAGTTGGAGTGTGGGTGTCAAACGGTTACAAGACATTCAAGGCCAATTTTTTCCTAGACGATGCAAGCACCGAGACATTTATAGATCGTTCTCTTGCAGACGACTTGGAAATCTACGGAGAAAAGGAAGACGTAAATGTACAAGTTCTTGGTGGGGCTTGCAGATCGATTCAAGCAGAGAGAGTGCAGTTCAGGATATTTGACGATGGAAATCAATCAGATGAAATTATTTCGGCATTAGTGGTAGAGAACATGACAGGTTCGTTAGATGCAATAGATTGGAATAAATTCAAATCGAGATGGAGCCATTTGAAAGATATTGAATTTCCATCGACGAGAAAGACGTAAAGGGTCGATGGATTGATTGGAGCGAATTATTCGAAATTGCAGCTGGCGATAAAGGAAGTTTGAGGACTTTCAGATGAACCGGTGGCCCGCCTCGCACCGTTAGGGTGGACTTGTATTGGCAAGATAACGGTAGAACATAACTTAACACAATTTAATTTTATTTATACCTTCTTGTCAAAACACATGAGAGTGGTGACTAATCCCGAGATTCAGGAGGATGACTTGGAGGTGCAGAGAAGCGTGGGGAAAGGAGTGTCAATTGCAAGTGAACGAGAGGAATATGTCGATATAAGTTTAACGGAGGTAAAAGACCCCAAGAAAAAAGAGTTGATTGAAGAAGTTGTCGCGAAAAAAGTCGAGTTGAGTGTTTCCGATGAACATGAAAAATCCGAACAGATATACCACGAGTTGGAGGAAAGGACTAAAATCGTGGATGAACAAGATGAAATAGAATAGAAGAAATTGTTCAAGAGTCGATAGAAATTAAATATGTATCGGATAAACTTTCAGATGTATTATCAGATGTATGTATAAACAAAATCGAAATGTTGGAACATGAAAATCGAATGGAAAAAGTGATTGAGGATGATCAAGAGGAACATTGTGAGCCAAGAGAGATCGATGAATATATTAAGGAATATGAGAATGGAGAGGAGACTCCGGTGAATCCTCCGCAACATCACGAAGAAATTACGGTCGAACAACAAGAAATTATTGTCCAAGAATCACCTGAACAAGAGAAAGAAGGAGATCAGCATATCGAAGAATCTATGAAAGTTTTTGGTGAGTTGAGAGTGGTTGAAAATGTTAATGATGAAATTATTATCGAATCAAATGAAAAGGAAGTGAAAAAAGAGAAGCATATTAAAGATATTTCAGTTGACGAGGAAATGGAAAAGAAAGAAATCAGTGTTACAAAATCAGAATATTTATCTCAAGGACTCACAGAAAACAAAAGGAAATTACAGAAGCAGTTAGCGGAATATGAAGCAGAAAATCAAGTGTTATCACAGACGGGAAAAAAATCTCCAATGGAAATAAATACCGAAAAGTACGAAAAACGAGTTTCAAGAATCAGTTGAATCAGAAACAGAATTGGACAGTCACAACGGAAAGGACATCTGCGAAGTTTGTGTTGAATTGGATCAACAGAATTTGTCTGAAATTCAAATTCATCAAGCAACTGATGACAAGTTTAAAACAGTAATTTCGTCAATTGGAAAATTTGAAGAGAATGAGTACGAGAATAAATCAACAGAAGTTGTGAGCGTTGAAAAATTACAAACTGATCAGAGAGGATCTAAAGAAATATTTACTTTCCAAAAGCCCGATGTTAGTAAAAAATTGCAAGTTGTAAATAGATCTGAAGATCAAAACAAAGGTGCTCATGGAGATTCAGGTTCTTGGGTTTTTCGTTTGTTGATATTTGCTCTGTTTGCTATCTTTGAAGTCCTTGACCAGTTTGCTTCAAAAATGGCTCGTTTGATGGGAAGAAATAAGAACGAATACGGAATTGTGATATTCCACAGAACAGAAAACATGAGAGATGTCATAAAAATATGGCTCAAGATTTGCAGAAATGTTGAAATTCGGGAACACATATGGGAGATGTGATGGCAGATGGAGGGAGGAAGATCATGACAGTCCAGGAATTTCGATCTCAGACGAAAGAAATTGTACAAGAAATTGGAAGGATGAGGAGGATTCAGCCCAATTGAGTGAATAAAAGAGTTATCTCTGGAGGGGCGATTGATCCAAAACAGCCCAGGTCAAGTTTCGGGATTCTGGACGAGAGTAATTGAAGAGATCAATCTCGAAACCGAAACCACCTGTTGAAGTAGCGATGATGTGGAGAAAATTTAGAGAAAAGTGTTGAAATTTAATTGAAATTGGAATCAAAAAAAGAGAAAGAAAGTGAATAAAAGTTGTCGACTGAAAAAGACAGAAATATAGGCGAGAGAGTGGAATGTGTTCCAGGTTGATGGACGATCAAAAGTTAATGTTGCGGAAGTGTTTCGGTCTGGGTGGTTGAAATTGACACAGGTGAATAAAATAAAATAAAAAATCTGGTCAAGGGAATGTTTCATGAGTGAATGATATGGGATAAGAGTGATGTGAGGATGATAATTTGCCCGATTGCGAACGAAAAGGTTAGACTGTGTGAGTTGAATGATGAGAATTAGTGCGATTGTTAATAAAACATTACAAGGAATGAATGTGATGAATATGTGAGATCTTAAAATAGACTGTTGTGTATGATTGAGAATGAATCTGACCACTAGTGGTCAGAATGGGGGAGAATGTTTGATTGAAATATGAAGCTGTCGAAACTGTTGAAAATTGGATCAACAAGTCCAAAATGTGTAAAGGAGCCAGCTCAATGTCAACTCTGGTTGGAAACATTGAATGTTTCCAGATTGGCCAATCACGAAATCTATTTTTAGATTGGCCAATCATGGTTCGAACATTTTTTTTGTTTGATTTGATTTCGAACATTCTCAATTTGTAATTAACTTCGATTTGTTTAAATCGTTTAAAAAGATTAAATAATAAACAAATTTTGGCGCGAAGTTTTTTTTATTGTTTGTAGGAGGAGTTAAATGTCTATTTTGGTGAATGAAACTCAACAATTTGAATCGAACAAAACGAATTTCGTAATGACTGTAATGATGATTTTGAATTCGAATTATCTACCGATCAATGAGGAAATTGTCACTGTGAGTCCGATGTTGAGAATCGAAGCGTCAAACGACGGTTGTGATAAATCCGCGAGAAGTAATGATCGGACTCAAGAGTCGCGATTTCTCTCATCGAATCTCATGCCCGAAGCGACGTCGATTGGGAGATCACGAGGTCATATCGATCGTTGTGGCGGACTGTCGGAAGAAGAAGCCATCATGAAACCCTCATGGGATCCTGATCAGCCAACGACAATGACAAAAATATCGAACGACAAACGTTGGGGCTCACCTGACGTCCGTGAGAATGATAATTTAAGCCCCCACGTCTTTCAGTCCAACCCCCCCCTAGCGCTAAGACGCCGCGGCCACCAAGCTACGCTCGCTCTCGCACCGCCACAACCAAATTCTTTAATTTTCCTGTTGAGGTTTGAGTGAAAGACCCTCATTTACTGACAATGATTTTAAATGAGATGTAAAGATTTCCTTTTTAAGGTTATCAGTGATATAATATTTATTCAATATATTTGTAAAAATTATATATAAAATTTTAATAACCAAAGTCATCCATTTAAAAATATATTTTAAGACAATATATTTCGACGGATCTACTGTCATCTTCAGGTCACTAATTAATAATCAATTCACTTGTATATAAATACAAAAATGATGATTATGTAATCGATTGCATGAAATCATGCTAATCAAAATTCTCAATAAGCTGGTTGAGACTGCCGATTAAACATTGATTTTAGGCAACGTGACCTTATTAACAATGCTTCACACGACACTCTCTCCCAATAAATGTCAAAATGATTACACAGAATTTTTTAATTATCAAAATTAACATCACATTTACATTTTTTCCTATGTTCTGCAATATTACTCTTACTCTCTTTTCGACCATCTTCTTGAATTCGTTTATAGAGATGACGGCAGTCTCTCCAGTGTATGTGGCATCGCACCCATTACATTTATATTCATAAACAATATCTGAACAAAGTGTTAAATGTGTAATATATTTATTACTGAACATATTTTGAATTTTATGAGATCGTGATATAATTTTTAAATTTAATTTATTGTTACTTTTAACAATGCATTTTTAAAGTTTTTAAATCCTTCAATTAAACAATATTTAGGCATATTATTCATATCTAATGATCCTTCGATTTCTTTCTTAGATCCATCAGGAGAAGCCAAACTCTGATTTTTCGAAAAATCTTTCAAAAGTATTTTATCTCTGTTTCCTTTATTAATTTTTCTAGAAAAGATTTAGAATAACCATTCTTATTTAACAAAGAACTTAGTTTACTAACACTTTCTACAGATTTAAGAAAAGTGGAAGACAACGACCAGGTGCGATAAATTAAACCTTTAATCATGTTTCTTTTATACTTATGTTCACAAAAACTATCTGGTGAAGTATATAAACCTGTATCAGTTTGCTTCCTATAAATTCCAGTCTCGTAACCAAGAGATTTTCTTTCAACCAAAAGATCCAGAAAAGGTAAGACTCCATTCTTTTCATTTTCAACTGTGAAAGTAACTGTTACGGTCCAGAACACATTAGAAAATTCCTTATTGGAAATATTAACCCATTAAAATATTTTAAGCAAATTTATTGCTAGAAATACAAACAAATTGACAACACAAAGAAGAAGAAGACATTAACAGAAAAATATATTCGCTGATAAACACTTCACATCATTTTGGTCCCTGTGAGGCGGTATCGCAGCATCTTGAAGATTAGAAGAGGGGTTGTGGACCCTGAAAGAAGAAAAAATTAAATAAAAATAAGCCCTAAATTAAAAGGTTACCTGTAGGACTATCCATTACAGTTAAGGGGTCAACTGACCCTCCCCATGTAGATCTTCCTGTGTTGAACCCATGTTCGAAATCCCCGGATCGACAATCTATTCCTGATGAAAGTTATACCCCTGCAAAGATATACAAATTAATTAGAAAAGACAAAGACCAAATAAAAAATGAAGAAAGACAAAGGTCAATTAAAAACTTACCATGAGTCAGGCCCACAAAGAAAAGATATCATCACGCGATGAATAGTCATCGGTGACGTGGTCGCACACCAATTGAAAACTTGCGACTGTGTGGCGACATACAAACCCCGAAACCTATAATAAAATGAAATTTTCAAAAATTTACGAAGACACACTTACCCGGATTGACCAATCAACATTAGAGAAAAACCCAGACAGTGGCCGGATTGGTCCAAACTAAAAGGAAGGATGTCCCTCCAGCCCTATAAATACAATAAGCATTTCATCATCAACACAAAAAATTTCACGACGATTTTTAGCACGATTTTAAGCGCACATTCTAAACAATTTCAAACGCAACTCTAAGTGTACAGTCCCGTACAAACCGCAACTCGAGCACTAGAACGATTCCTTGTGAAGAACGCGGACCTCGAATTGAACCGAAACTACAGAGAGGAGTCTGCGGAACCATCAAACGTATCAATCCCGAGAGGAAAAATCCGAAGGACATTTCTACTCACGGACGTGTCGACGAGCGAAAATACTGCACAGCTCCGACCGATAGCATTAGCAACCTCCGGAAACCATACTCATAATCGTAAATATTTTGTAATAATTTTACCCTTTGGTTACTTTGAATAAATTTATTTAATGAATACGTTTTAATCTTTATGAGTTTAATCGTGATTTTGAATACCTATTTATTCGTTTAATTTATATTTCGGTTATTTTTCCCTTCGAGTTAGAGAAGATTAGTCGTCGTCGCCGCCGATCGTCACCCCTCTCAATATGACTTATGATATCGTAGAACGACTCGTTCAGTATCTAGAAAGAGCCCTGGAAGTCGTCCACGGACCCGAGGCAGGCGAGAATAACAATGTTCCTCGGGACGAACCACAGCTAACCATGATCGACGTGAGGTCGATATCATTGCGCGAAATGTTCGAGGTACGCGAGTACGACGATCTGGCCCTGCCGGTTGAGGGTCGATAATTGAAGTTATAACCGGACAAATCAAATATATTTTTTTGTAAATATGAGTCTTAATTTGTTAATAGCTCAGAGTTTATTTAATCCTCGCCTGAATCCCGTTTGAATTTTAAATTACAACCTAGTGTTTCTTTTTATATAGAACCAACGAATTTCGGCGACAATTTTAGTGATTGATAGGTGGCGAATAGAATTAGAATAGAATTGTATATCTGTTTTATATTTTTTTTGTTTGTAAATTTGTTTTATATATAATAAGCTGCCATAGATAATAATAGATAATATGATAATAAGATAACAGTAATGATATAGACAATAATCAACGACAGAGGTCTACTTTTACTTAATACGTCCATATAACCGAGGCGAGATTCGACTAAGAATCATGCCGAAACGTCAGTTACCATTCGAAACCCTGATTTCAGGTTGATAAGTAAAGTAATGCGACTAAACAAACGAAAATGGAATTATTGAAATTCACTGAGTTATTGAACTTTTATTCAAACTTGATTAGGAATTTTATCAGAGATTTGTAATAATTTCCTCGGTAATCCCCTTGGTTAAATTTCGTTAGTTAATAATTAAGAGTTTCGTTCTAAAATTTTGTTTATGTCGAACCCAATTTTAAAAAAAACTAGTTATATTTTAATCGTTTAATTTTAATAAGCGGGAATTGATTTGAGGAGATCCGGACTTAGCGGAATATATTAATGTGAATTAAGTAAAAATTATGACATTTTGGAATTTGATTGTCACTTAGCTCTTTGATGATTTTAACAGTGTCAAGAATTTGATAATAATAATGAGGATCTAATTCGATAATAATATTCTAATCCAAAAGTACACAGATTTTAATCTCCATTTATTTCATAATTAGAATTTGAAGGTTTCAGACAATTTATTTTGTTAGTAATAATTTTATCAACTGAGCAATCAATGCAAAAACGAATTTGTTAAGTATATGTGGACTGGTTGCAGAAAAATTTATAAAATAAGTTTTTCTTTGAACGATTTATGACCAAATCAGAGAAAGTCCGTTTAGACAATAATAAATTAGGTTGAGTTGACACCGATCTCTATAGGTCCCAGGAATTTACCGAGCACCGACAGATTAGTACCCACCGAATTAATAAGAATAAAGTTATAGTGTGCGTAAAATAGGAATACTCAAAGTTATTATTGATTGCCGTTTCTTTAGTGTTGAGATATGTAAACGATCATTTGTGATTCAGTAAAATTGATGAGTATAGATAGATCATCCCCGAGCGACACTCTGCTAGGTGGGGGGCCCTTAGCCCATCCCGTCTATATCAGAACCCGATTGCCCTTCAGATTCGGCACTGCCAGGCAGATGTCGAGCGAGAAGAGGCGTCCGTCCCATAAATATATAGTAAGCTAGATATATGTTACAACGAGTTGTAAGTAAAGCATAAATTAACATTGGGTTGTGGCTGACCCTTAATAGCCACTGGGAGCTCTGAGTCTTTGAAAATGTTTATACTCAAATGGGTCGGGACATAACATTTGAATGTAACGAATTCATAAAATTTAAAAATGGAAGTACATCAGCCTGATTTTTAAAAACTAGGAATATATCATCAACATATCGTTTATATACTAAAGGTTGATTTCCATCAAACAGTTTAATTTTATT
>MQRK01140552.1:0-13234 GCA_001938485.1 Girardia tigrina | reverse complement strand
ATATATATATATATATATATATGAAATATGATAATTTAATATAAATAGTAATATATAAGTTAATTTTCCTCACAATTACAAAACAAATTATTAATACAACTATAAATTGTTTTTAAATATTTTTAGTTTCTTAATTTTTGAAATACATATTATCATAAATGATTATATAACATCCCCTCTGGAGTCACTGATGTTTTGGAATTGGATTTCTTGTGCTTCTTAATGAATATATATGTTTTCCTTCACTATCGTTTTTTCGACGGAGCTGGATGATGCACTTGATGTCCGATCACAAGGAATATTTAGTCTTCCTTTATATCTTTTAACCTGATTGTAGTTTCTTATCAGGAGCTTATGAGATACTTTGTCCAATAATTCATAAGTCCAATCATTAATCATTTTCTTTAGAGTAAACGGTCCAATATATTTTGTTTTTCCTAATCTTTTCTCCTCCGTTTCTTTTATTAACACTTTGTCTCCGAATCTAATTTCAGAAAGATTTTAAGTTTACGTTAATTTCATTTATACATTATTAATAAATTAATAAATTTTAAGTAGGATAATTATAGTTTTAAACAAAAGATTGAAATAAATATTTTCTATTACAAAATCAGTAGAACATTTTATGAATAAATAAAAGATTAGTTAAATAATAAAAATCGCTGAAGTGATTGTTAATTAATGAAAAAAAATCAAAACATTTGTTCAAATTTCACCAAAATTTATTATTATTTATTTTAAAATTAAAATGAGCACAGTACAAAATTCCAGATGTTCATGTCTCTGCTACAATCGTCCGGTCTTTGGGACGACTTGGAGATCGGATTGATCAATTGCTGAGCAAAATTAAAATAAACTAGTTGGCTATTTGGAAATATTGTACATTATAATACACTTGCATCAATCGATAAAATATTATTAATATTTTATTTTCTTGCAAAAAATAAAGTATCATTTAAGCGATTTTTATTTTTCAATTTCAATTTGATAAAACATAATTAGTTAATTGATAAAAAATTAAAAAAAATATCTAATATTTTAGTCAAAATAAAAATCTCATATAAAATTTATTATGATATTATTTTATCCCATATAAATTTTATTATATTTTTTACGAAAATTTTTTTTCAATTATTTTTTAATTGATACAATTTTTTCCTCTCGAAACTCATTTCTTTTTCAAGGGAAAATAAACAATAAATTTAAATCACTTTTTAAACTAAAAACAAAAACGATTTTAAAGTTTTCGTCAAATATTTTTTCCCGCAAAAAAAGAGAGAATTTTGTGAACCACCGTTTGACATAAAATTAATTTAAGTTGACAAATATTTTCCCTTTTCAGTAATCTCCTGTTGTCACTCTGAATTTGTGGCAAGAAAATGAATATTTTTATCAATTTAATTGTTACAATTAAAACTACTTTAACACTAATTTTTATTTGAATTAATTCGAAAATCTTACTTTTGAAAAACTTGGTGTTTGTGGAATATCATGAGCAATATTATAAGAACAAGATAAAAAATATTCTGTTATTTTCTTATATGAAATTATCATTAAATAATTCATATTTTAATTAATATAAGAAAATTATAATTGCTCGGTACAGTCCCAAGGTTGCTCTAGAGACTGAGTGGTGGTAGCAGTCAGGTCTTTGGATTTGCTGCGGTTTTAAATTTATTGTGTTTACTGATCTTGTTCGGTTCATCATCATTTTCTTAATATTTATATAGTTAATATTTATTAGAATCGTTAACCTAACATTCCTCAGATATTTTTAACAGTTAAATCGTAATTAAAACCAGAAATTAGTCATAAAAGTCATTCATCTAAGCAAAATATTAATTCGTTCGACTAATAATTCAGATTCGATTACAAATTAGTTTAAAGCAAAATAACAATTCGTTCATCAGTGCAAAATTAATTTTTCGAATTGTAAAAATTCGTAAAATCATAAATCAAAAATTAAAAATTGATAATTGAAATCACTTAATGACTCAACATTCTCTCTGACTGGTTAACCAATCAAAATGAGCCAATCTACTTCAGAAGTTTTCTTGTATTAACTTCATATAATAAATAAGTAAATTATCTGGTAAGTAAATAAGTAACGAACAGGGGCGTACATACGATTTCGTTCTGGGTGGGGGGGCATGATAAAATTTAGGTTAACAACTTGCTTTGGACTAAGTGAGAAAATTGACTTTAATGGGGTACGAAGGTGTGGGTATTTTTAGCTCTCTGTTTTTATAATAATAATAATGTGGGTTCTTATATAGCGCTAATTCGTAAGTGAACTCGGCTCAAAGCGCCTACATTTTGAGCAACATGCACTTACCATGAAGGTTTTCTGTCTAATTGCTATCCAAATTCCGGCTTTTGAAAGGCTGAAGAGAGTTGTTGCAGAATTTCAGTGGTTGCTAGTGCGCATGTGAGACCAATAACAAAGTCTGAGTGGCTAAAGCTATTCTTGAGTACTTCAGCCCATGTATTTCCAGAATCGGATAGCAAACATAAAGTTTTGTAAATTTGAATCATATGTACATGAATATGCAATGCTTCATGGCGCTCAACCCAACGACGTTCACACATTCTAAGAATTCCTATTGTTGATGAAGTTGGATCGTTTTCGATTATCACCTCTTTCAGCTTGACAGTTCGTAAGGAGGTGAAAAAAAACCGATAATCTCTGATATTACGCCTAACATGTTCTTTGTCACTGGAATGTTAAACGATTTACAGACAACGAGATTGAGGCAGAGGCTTGCACAGTGTGTGTAGAGTGCCAGGGGAGCCAACCTTGAAGTATGAGCTTGAACACCTTCATAACATTCACTCAATAGATGATGCTCCATCGTAGCCCTACCCATTAAGCTTTTCTAATGACAGATTGAACTGTGACATAAGCTGTAGCAAAGTTGAGGCAATTCCTTCTCCTGTTAACTCTTAAACCTTTACAAAGGTCAAGAAATTATCTCTTATTGTATTTCGGTGCACATGACGGACAACGAAGGAGAGTTGTTCTGTTGTGGACGCATCCGTTGTTTCATCAGCAAGGATGCTAAAGAAGTTTGAATTTAGATCTGATTGAATATTGTTTCTTGAATTAAGATTCTGGTGGCATCAATCAGCTCATTTTGGATACGGTTGCTGAAATATTTGTCCAAATGGCTAGCAAGATGGATATCTCCAGCATCAATTCTAAATTTTAAAAAGGCCTTTGAAAATTCCATCATTTTCTTAGTTTTCCTAGTTAAATCCTGAATGTTCTCTATGTTCACAAAGTGGCAAACCATGGATGCCACAAAAGAAGATAGTTTTAATCACTGGAACCAGCCTAAAACGTACAAAAATATAATGTTACTCAATTAGTATAAATAAAATGATTAAAATTCACAACTAGCGGTAGAAATCAAAGTCACATGCATACCAATGGTTGGGAATTTTAATAATTTTCAATTTAACTTATTTTCTTTGCACTAGTTTGTAGTTTTTATCCATAAACTCTAATCTCTCTACTCGTATACATATCCACTTGTAGTATAAACAAGTATGCCTCTCTTACTAATCTCTGTCTGTTTTCTTCCACTTGTTGTTTGTGAGAATAATTCAGCTTCTATATCACATCTTCTTCACCTTTAGATACCCGAATTAAATTTTCCGCCCTATCTACGCACCTCCTGTGATAAGTGTTTGCCTGATGGTTGTTCAAATTCCTTTAAAAAATGGAAGATATTTTTAATGCGATAAAATTTTCATATATTTTAGGAGTAAGTAAGAGGTGAATATAAAGTTTCTACTTCTCTGGTAGAGTCACTGGTGCTAGGAATTATCAAACTTGAGATAGAAGTGCTAGCAATTGTTTCAATGAGTTCAAGTGGTTATTCCTCAATTGATTGCTTTGACGTTTTCGAAAAAAATCATCGATTTTACGATAATCAGATGTACGCTTCTTCATTTTAAAATTCCGCAAAAAACCTAAGAATTGTAATTAATTAATACATTGCTTTAAATTACTTATTTTATTATTAAACAATGTCAAAATAAATAATTATATCCAAATTGAAATGCTATACGAATACGAATTTTATGACAAAAGATAACATTTTAGTAATGTACACATAGACTAAAAAAATATATTTTGGAAGTCTCTGGGGGTAACTTAGCCCCCATACCCCCACTTATGCACGCTACTGGTAAAGAATGATGAATATTTTCACCAACTATCATACACATTTATTAATAGTTACTTATTTTACAATATTTTTGTTAAAAACAAATTACATTATGGATTGTAGTAAGCACTGCCAAAATAGTTTTTTTTATTTATTTGTAAATTTAAATATAAATTTAATGTAGAAAAAAATTAAGTCTATTCTCGAATATATCCAATAAAAAGGATTTGCGTTCACAATGTAGAACTCAACGATGTTGAATAACGAAAATAAACATATATGTTTTTGTCTATAGAACTTATCTTATGAACATAGTTAAATTAATGATTTTAGTTAACTGTTCAATGATGGTTGATTAAGAGCCGGTCAGATTGAAGATCTTCTCAAAATGTGATAACGAAGATCTTATTATTTATGTGATTGTATTTTATAAATTTACTTTCGCATATAATAATTTGTATATATAAACTCCAGATTTAATTTTTTTAATATTTTATTATTGTCAAGTTCAATTGAATGAAAAAATAATGTTGATTTAATAAATATGTCATCTCCATCCTATGAAAAAGTTAATAACATTTGGAAAAATACAAATTAGTTAACTTATGAAATATGATAAAAAAAGTCATTTAGGACCTCACGCCTAAAGTATGTGTTTATCTGGTTCTCGCGAAAAGTCTATCTAAATATCTTTTTATATATTGAAAATAACACATTTTAAATTTTAAAAAAGTAAATATTTCTTCATTCAATATTATTTATTTATTTTATGTAAATAATTGTGTCAATAATTTTCTTCTACTCACCCGTTAAACTACTGCAACAAAAGTCAACTTATATTGTATAATTAGTTTAAATGAAGTGAAGTTTCAATTTCTTTGAAACTCTTTTTTCTGATTTCTCAACACTCCGTGAACTAAAGAAGAGAAAAGAAAAAATGAAAGCAAAAAAACCCCAAAAAGTATATAAAACCCAAATAAATCTCTTGAGAAACGAGTTCCGTCTACCAAATCAAGACTATATTATAGAGAAATACAATTCAAATCGAATTAAGAATATTTTTTTAAATTATTGCTTTTAAATAGGGATCTAATCAATGAGTTTAACCTGATTTACTAAACAATCCAATCGAACAACTCAATGATACTTCAAACACAGTACTTTAATCATTTATAAATCAGAAGGGATTTTATTTTTTATTCAATGAATTTTTTAAGAAAGTCTCTTAAAAATCGACAAAAGAAAATTTTATTTATTATTATTTAATACAACAAACATGAAGTATAATTTGTTCACTATTAATTTTATTTATTTATTTATGTTTCGGAATTTATTATGATTATTTTTATAACGATTTATTTTTTATTTATATCCTCTTCGTCCTTTCTCAAAATAGATTAAGTTCAAATGCATTTTAAAGACATAATTGATTCATCTGTTTCTTATTATGTAGCATAAATGATAATTTCGCCAGATTATAAATTGTTTGCCTTATATGTAAAAAACATAAGGATTTGTAAAACAAAATTTAAATAATTATTACAAAGAATATAAAATGATAATTATTTGAATTCAAATTGACTTCTTTTCAAAATTTTGATTTAAATTGAGTCATTTGACTCATTGATTTCACTCAGTAATTTTACTCATTGAATTCCCTAATTGTTCTGTGTGTGCCAATTTTAGACAAAAGACGACCAAATTGTCAAATCAATTGAATGCTCGCTTTGATTGGTCATCCAATCAGAATTAGTTATGTCAAACACTGATTTTATCACTGTTTATTCCAATGTTACAATATCATTCTTCGAAAAAAAACTTATGACAAATGGGAATTATATCATGTAGAGACCATAAATTAACTCATCATTAATACATTTTTTTTCAACAACAAAATTCATTAATAAATTTTAACACTAATCATTTTTTTCACCATTCAATTTTTTTACAAATCAATCATTTTTGCGATTTATAGAATTAAAAAAAAACCTTTTCACTAAAAACTTTTTCCCGTCACAACGAAGAAAATTTTATTTTCAAATAATTCGATAAATACTAATAGAAATTCTCAAAACAAAAAGGTGAATCGAAAGCAAGAGAACAACAAAAAAAGAAAATTAATTAATTGCGAAAATTATGTATGGCAATGATAAAAAAATGCTGGATTAATTTTTGTTATAAAATTTAAAAACCTTTTCATGACGATTTGAATTTTTTGAGTTCACCATATCTTACGGATTGCTTTTTATATTTGTTATTCTTTTCTGTGCATTGAGCGAGCAATGAATAAAGTCGGATTGAAGAATCTCGGTTAGGCTAGATGGCGGCCTGCATTATAATTTACAAATACTATCATTCCACGGTAACTATTTTATGTTTACGATCAGCTACTGCCCCGACGGTATGCATCTCAGTACAGGGCCAGTCGAACTAAGGAAGATCATCACAAACCCACCCCTCCACATATCAATTTTTAGTTTTGGTTATTTTTTTGTTGATGATTCGATTCAGAAAAAGACAATTTACACGATTTCTGATTCTCATAAATTTACAGTTGTGATTATCATTTTTTTAAGTATTCTAAAAAGATTGTAAATAATTAATAAATTCTACTTGTTGTTATTATGAATCCTGAAGTGAAACCTGGAGATTTAACTGTTGACCACGCTGGTGTTCCAATAAAAGTTTTGAGGCTTCCTAAACTATAACTTCCATCAATCTTTACGGAAACCCTCGAGAAGAAAATGAAGGAGTAAAATGGAGTGGATTCTGAAGAAGGTCAAATATGGTATAGAGATATATGCCAATGCTCAGAATATTTTGCGTTAACATTCTGGGAAATGTGTAACTATTTGTTGATAGACGAAGCGAAAATTCTTTGGAGGAATGCAACAGAAGAGGGTAAGAAACCAATATCAGATGTGGAATCCAAAAATATAACTTTACAGGAGGATTTAAGAGGTATATAGCTGATAGTTTATCAAACAATAGCGTCATAAAAGAAAGAATTTCTTATGAACCTGTTATCAACATTAAAAATAATATAGACTTTTGGAGTACGTTTCCTGCAATTATAAGGAAGCAATCAGAGTTGAAGGTCCTCTAGGAAACAATATTTAGACCATTTAAGAATTGGAATACTCACATTTGAAAAAAGAAATTTTGTGTTCAAATTTTTAAAATAGAAAAATAATCTCCCTGAATTTTTGTAAAAAGGATACTTACTATTTTATTAGCCATAATGTTATGAAAAAATGCTAAAGAAATAAATCTTTATAAATACAAAATTCTAATATCAATCTTAGTGTACCACAAGATAACAAACATGATATAACAACATGGAGTTTTTAATTTTATATAGATTATACATATACTTTTATTACCCATAAGATAAGTAACTGTTGACTTTTGTGATAAAAGTATATATCATTCTCATTTTGAAGAAATAAATATTTTACTTTTTTTAATAAATATTTTACAAATATTATTCAGTCAATTTCTTTAAAATCAAATAATACCAACCGTATAACGAATGCAACGAAAAGAAGAAAAAGATACTTCAAAATCTTTAACTATTTTTCTAATAAAGGTAAAACACCACTCTGCATGAAAGCTGATCTAGTTTACTAATATATATATATATATTTATCCTTGTTCTTCGGAAAGAAAAATTTGCATTTCCGTACTAAAATTGCTGAAGATACTCAATTAAGTAGAAATAGCTGAAATATGGATCATATGAGGCAGTAATTAATTTAGTTCGCTGATCAAAATTTAAATAGTTTTAAAAAATTGATTTGAATTAAAATCAAACTGAAAATTATAAACATTAAATGATAATTAAATATTTAACTTTGAATTTGAAAATATTCTATATAAAATATTATTTTGAAATATTAGAATATTATTTGATATTTTAAAATATTATTTAGTATTATTTTTAAGATATTATTTTACTAAAAAAAATAAATGGATTAAAACAGAAAACAGATAGAACAGTATTTTAAAAAAAAATAATCATTTTATTTGAATTTTATTAAAAATTTTAAAATCAATTAAGAATAAGATTAAAAATTAAATATTTTAAACATAAAACAATAGAACATTAAGTATAAAGTATTTTCAAAAAATTTTAAAATGCTAAAAATAAATTACATGTTTTTTTATAAAAAAAATGCAAAATTTAAAAAACAGAATATAAAATTTCATTTGAAAAACAATATAAAATGCTAAAATAAACAACAAATTAAAAAAAATAAATATTCCCATTAAAAACTAAATATACGTAAATTATTAATTTTCATAAATATGTTTAAAAATTAAATATTATTTTGATTGCAATTTGAGATAATTTAGAAATTATTTGAAAATAGAGATCGGCGGATTAATTATGAATTAAAGAAATAGTTGAAAAATTTGTTTGAAAATTGTTTTATAATAAATAAATTTTGGAGTTAAAAATGAATTCTGATATTGATGTTGCAACCACTTCTCACAGATCACATGTTGAGGTGTTATGGAAATAGTAGGAAAGGACATGAGTGTGACTTTCGCGTTTTAACCAGCTACATTGATAATGGTTAATAAAGAATAATTATTAAACACTGTTAATTTAGCTTTTTGGAACTAAGTTTAAAATTGCAAGTGATTCATCTAATCATATATAAAGTATTTTAACGTAAGACTTGAATGGTCTTCTAACTATAGAAGATCTTCTAACTATAAATTCGAAAGATGTTTTCAATAAATAAATATTTTAAATAGATTTATTTTCTTTTATTATTAAGTTTGCATTAATTAATCTAAATGTCGAATTTTACATTTTAGTTCTTCATAAACTGAAAATCATTCTTTTTCATTATTTTATTATTAAAAATTAAAATTTCTAATAATATTTTAAGGGTCGATTATCATTTTTAACTTACTGTAATCTGAGAATCCATGGTATGGAAAACTTTAATTACAAACTTTATAATAAAAATTATAATATACAGATATTCTTTTTACAACTTGCAATTTAGTAGACATAATTTTATAAAATTCTCTACTTTCATGTATATTAATTACTAACACTTTGTATCGAAAGGAGAATAAAAGAAAACTAAACAATAAAATTGTTTTGTTAATAGAATTTTCTTTTATATGTTTGTTAAAACATTTTAACTTCAAAGATTTTCGATGTTTTTTATTTTTAATAAAGTTTTAATTAAAACAGGATGTATTATAATTTAAGTAACAAAATGTTTCTTGTTAGTTTTTCGTTTTAATGTGAAAGAAAAAGTTCGTTAAATTACACAATAAGTTCACATGGAAATAATTTATCCTTGATATTTTCCCCGGAACAAGACTGATGTATTTCTTTTGCTACAAAATCAATTCTTTTCAAACTTTAAACAAGTGGAAAATTGAGTAAAACAAAAAAATTATTGATTGAAAAATTTTTTAAAAATATTTTATCTCTTGAAATATAATATTATAGCTTTGGTTATATTTATTAAAGATTTTTTTGTTTAATTAATTAATTTCGAAAACAAATTATTTATATTTTATAAATTGAAATAAAATATAAAAAATAAATAAATTTTAATATTGTTCTAATAGAAAAACAAATAGTGAGAAATAATTTAAATAAAGTAATGTTTTTTTGTATATCTTAAAGGCAAAAATGTCCGGGAAAAGACTGACTTGATAAAGGCGAAAAGGAAAATGAGAAATCAAAACAATTGTTAAAGATATCAAACATGTTTAATGTTATTTAGTGAGCCTTAAGAAACTTCTAAAAACATAATTTCAGGATATAACTTTAATTAATTTCCCATCTTAAACACAAAGAATTATATCAAATAACCCTGTTGAATATGAAAAAAACGAATAAAAAAATTGAATAATTATTTTTAATATTTTGTTTTTAAATATTTTTTGATTATTTTAATTGATTTTTTTGTTTTTATTTTATAAAAATATAATTATAATTATTTTTAAAAAAATATTTTTTTCATAAAATTATTATTTTAAGTATTATTTGTTTCTTTATTAAAAGAAAAATTTTTTTTAAAAAAAATCTTGTCCAATTAACAGAAACATATTGTCGTTGATTTTGTCATATATTTTGACAAATTATTGAATATTGTAGAAAAAAGTTGTCATAAAATATTTTCTTATTTATTTAAGATGTAAAGTATTTACTTTTTCAAATTTATATTTGTTTAGTAGAGCCAGCTGTGGGAAATGCTGTTGAAAGAATTTTTCCTGAAAAAATTCCTTAAGGATATTTTTTCCAGTACGATATTCAAGTTTCTCTTAATATCTCAAGTTGCAATGAAGTCAATTTATTTTTTTAACTTTTTCACTTTTATAATTACATATATGTCTGTTTTTAGTATTTTTTGTCATTTCGAAACATCTTACTGTTTTCTTCTTGATTCATCTTTTTTTATGAATCGATACATAAAGTCCCATAAAATTACTGTTTTATATTTGTTGATGTATTATCCTAAAATTTATATGTATTTGTTTAAAATTTGAAAAAGTAAATACTTTACATCTTAAATAAATAAGAAATATTGACAAATAATTATATTTTTCATAGTTGGAATATTTATGATAATAAATGTAAAATTATATTTTTATATAAATAAATAAAATATTTAAGAGAGTTTGAGTAAATAAAAGAAGAAAAAAAGACAGATATTGTAAAGGAAATAATAAATAATAAATTTAAATTAAAAAATAAAATTGATTTTAAAAGAAATACCTAGTATAAAGGTCATTATTAATTAAAAAGTACAGAAGTTTTAAAGTTTAAAAGTTAGAGAGAGTTTATTTTAAAGGTTAGAAAGAATTTGTTTTGAAAGACGAGAAGTCGAGACTTCGCATAAATTATTCATTTTCAATTGTAATTAAATGAGCAAAAATAAAGAATACTCAGTTGTTGAATCACACTGAAATAGTGCGAGATTTCTGAATTAAACTGAAAAGTTGTTGAAAATTTTATAAACAAAGAAGGAAAAGAGAAAGAGCTAACTAAAATGTAAATGAAAGTAATTGATATTTAAAAACAATTAAGAATTAATCGATTCTAACGTAATTATTAAATACTATATTTTTTATATACAAACACGCTGTAAAGTGTGACACAAACCTAAAAACTCAAATCAACCCGAGTTGTCGCTAAAGGCTCTCGGTGTCTCAATATAAAATCGGCCAGGGGCCAAATAAAATACTACTCTTTTATCAAGCCTTTTAATTGTAATCAATTGTAGATACATAAATATATTTTTAAAAAATAGAACTAGAGTTCTTTTATTTTTAATAAAAACACAACTAACACTCAACATGTTCTCAAATGTTGATTATTATTTTAAAAGTACTTTTATATTATTAGACATAAAAGTCCATAAATTATATGTATTATAGAAATAAGAAAACGACTTACGGCACAAGAATAATTGCGGTACAAAAACATGTCTGCTAGGGCAAACGCATTGTCCGGCCCCAGGATGGCACATGCTTCCGCTGACGTGGACGCAGTCCCGATCAATCCGGCACTGAAGATCAGTGAGCACTGAACAAAAAAAATAAATCAAAATTAAATATTCTTACAAATTTAATGAAATTTTATCAAGCGATTTTCATTGAATATTTAATTGGAAAAATAACGAAATTTTCAGATTCGGAAATCTCATAAAACTATCACAATACTCAAATATCTGTCACTGTTTTCGCCGATATCTTCACATCTTACAATAATTGAATTTTTCCAACGAAAGCCGTTTTGATTTCTAATATTTCCCCCAAAAAATATTTTCCAATTTTATATTTTCTATCATGTTTATTAAGAAAGAAAAAACAAACTCATGAATCATTTATCCTTAGAAATTCTAAACAATTTAATCAAAATTTTTGTGAAAAAAATAAATTATAAAATTCTTCTTTCTATAATTTTGATTTTAAAAAATATTATTCAAATTGAATTATTTAATTTTTAATAAAAATAAAATAAAATTGACATTTCAAGTAAAAATGTCAATAAATAAAATTCGAAATAAAAAAATAATAAAAAAATAAAAAAAGTTTATTGCAGTAAAATATCGAATTTCAAGAATTGTTTTGTTAAGAAAAAATATAAAATATTTTGCGTGGTCTGTTTTTTTTTAATTATTTGTTTTTAAATTTCTTTTACTAAATTGCGTGAGATTATTTTTTTATCCTTTTTATTTCCATTTATTTTAGAAAATATTTTTTATATTTAAATTAATTATATTAGAAAATCTAATATGAATTTTGATGTTGGAGAAAACAAGATATATAAAACAATTTTTACCGCAAAAATATATTTTAAAATAAAATAAAAAAATTTGTTCAAATTAATTCAATTATTTTGTTGTAAAGAAATTTTTACGATTTTATTTTGAGATTTTCAAAACAGCTGAAAATTAAATCAGAGTTTTTTTTTATTTCTTTTAAATAACAGCTGAAAAAATATAATATTTATTTAACAATTTCTTTTTAATTTAATGAGGAGTAACAAAAAAATAATATTTTATTTGTACTATGAAAATAATTTATTATACTTATGATAACATTTAAGTTAAGGATTAAATATAATATTAATCAATTATAATAATTTAATATTGATTTAATTATTTAAATTAAGTCTTTCAAATTTAAATGAAAATAATGTTTTGTTAGTAATTATTAATAAACATTTTGAAAGTTAATTAAAAAAACAGAAAACAAATTTAATTTCTTAATAATTCTTTATTTTTTTATATAATTTATAATTATACGGCTAATGTAATAATTCTTTTTTTTACTCCATTAAAAAAATAGTTTTTATTTAATAAATTTTAACGCTTCTATATGGACACTGTTGATAACAATTGATCATGAGAGGAATATTTTAAATTTGGTATGTTGAAATTGGTTCGTTGAATTTTGTACGCTGAGTTTAGTATTTGGAAATGTGTTTCTCCCACCCAGATGGAAAATTGATATTTTAGATGTTCACGATAAATAATTATTCGAGTATAATTTATATTTTAAAGTACAGCATAAGATAT
>MQRK01140550.1:0-12470 GCA_001938485.1 Girardia tigrina | reverse complement strand
AATATCTTTAACATCTTTACAATCATCTATACAAGTATAATCACAAGTACCACGGTTACTTAATTTTTATTGATTATAAAATCATTTCAAAAATTTACCTTACAGCGTTAGTGAGGCAGGCAGTCAGTTACTTGGGCTTTTATAATATAAAAAAAATTCAACCCCCGGCAAGAGAGGGCCGCGAAGCGGGCCTAGCGCGCTAGTTTTATTATAAAAAAAATAGATGTACAATAGCTCTTATAGTAGAGTTATGACATGAATGTCACTGCCTTGAAAATCGTTTCCTGCATTATTTTGTTTTCCTGTGCCAGTATTATGTGTCAGTAGTTTCTTTTCGACCTCCTTTCTTCTAGCCGCAATCAAAGCCACTTTCTTTTGTTATTCGTCAATCATCACTTCTTCTTTTCATTTTCCAGACTAATTTTCTTATTTTCTAGTTTTTTCCTTCTATACTTGAAGCAGTTGTCGACGTTTTTTACTACGTTCCATTCCTCTTCAATATAAAAGGATGCAATAATTATATTTATTCAGCATACTACTCTAATTTTATGTAAAGTTCCCACTTGTTCTTCTAATTTTCGTATGCGTTGAATTGCAACGGCTTTTTCGGAAGCTTCATGCTGTTTCTTTTTCATGCTATCTTTATGTACCGCGTACACGTTTAATCATTTTGTTAAAATTTCCTCGCCAACGGAAAACGTACACAGGTCTGTTTGGTACCCTCCAAAAATCCAGTCAATGTGATCCAAGCGTCAACGGTAATTTGTGCCATTCGAAAGTCCTAACAATTGTTAGTAGACTTCTGATTGATCAGCAGCCTGGAATGAGAAGTCCTGATCCACGAATTGGACGCAGCAACCAATTGTGCGTTCATTGTTGTAATGTCTTCAACATGCTTAGGTTTAGAGAAGTCAGGCGTGCTACTACTAACGAATTTCAGCAGAGAGGTGAAGCTTGCTTATCCAGGCAATTTTTCTTGTGGGTTTTCCCTTTTTCGTGAGAAGAAATGGCACACATTCCGCTAATTTCCAGTCGAAAATTTTTACTACAATTTTTACAACGTGCGCTGTTTTTATCATCTCATAACGGACTCAACTACGTTTGAAATGGCAATCCATCAGTACCAATCTTATTTAAGCAGTCTTGTAAAAAGGAGCTCCTTCTTGGTATGCTCATTTAAAATAGCATAAAATGGAAACATCATTTTTCAAAAATCAAGGAGTTCAGATTAATATGAAATGCACTGTAAGAAACCATCCAAACCTAGTATCATTCCATATTGTATTCGACTTATGTTTAAATCAATCAATTTATCTTTTTTCATTTAATCGTGGATTATTATATTAGTATGCTATATAAATCAGTGTTCTAGTATAGAGAAATTGAGAAAATATACATTTGTCATGAAGACGCTGTGTATTATATTGTATTAGGATAAGCAATGCTAAAAAGGCTCTAGAAACAAAGACACTTAGAGCAATGCAAATCGGAAGATCTGATGTTTTGTGTAGTAAATAAATACTCATAAAACACATCAATGTTAAGTTAAATAGTTCCAAGTGCTATTTTTAGGAGGATTTCAAGTTTACAAATGAGAGATGAACCAAACAATCATCGAATCATCGTTAGATTTCATTTTAAAGTTAGTTATTTAAATTTTAAATTGATTAAATAGTCCGACGTTTTAAAATATCAATCTTCCATCTGGATGGGAGAAACCCAATCATAAAACAACATACCAAGCATCATACAATGAGCACCATTCAAAAATATTCCTCACATCCCCCTCGATTTAAATTACTTTAGCCATTCTACAATCCTGATCAAAATTCTACCCCCTAACTCAAATTCATAACTTCTTTCATATCTCCGGTTCTTTATTGTTACCGGACCTCGATCTTCTTATTTTGTAATGTTTTCTTTCTTTATCAACAATTTATCCCCAACTTGGAAAGTTCGATTTGTCGCTACTATATTTTTGCTTTTTTCTTTCTTTACCTTTTCTTCATTGGTGTTTTTCCACCAATGTCTTAACTTTCTGCTAAATATTATTTCCACTGGTGAGACACCTATGGTAGCTTGAATTGAATCTGGTATAAATAAAAATACTTATAATATTAATATTTGATTTTATTTTAATTTTATAATTTTTTTAAATTTTAAATTATTATAACATTATCAAATGCCAAATCATTTCGTAAAATTTTATTAGTTTAAAAAAATCACTATTATCATTCTTTCATAATTACATTTAATCAAATTTTATAATTTTAAATTACAAGAACATTAACAATTATTTAATAGTTTCATTAAATTTTATTAATTTTAAAATTTCTTTTATAATCCTCAAATAATTACATATTTTAAAAATTTTATACATTTTAATTGGTATATTTATTGTTAGAGAGGAAGATTATGTTATGGCTGTGGGAGAGAGGGCCATATTCGACGACAATATAAAAAACATCAAAGGAAAAACAAAAACAATTGGAATTCAAGATATTATATAAAGTTATTTATATTTTATTTTAAGTAATGTATTTTGCTTTTATTTTATTTGACGAGTTCATTTTGAATGATAGTTGAATGTTTTCTGATAATTAAGATTATTTACTGTTTTTTGTAACTATGTTATTTTAAAATATATAATATATACCTCAACTATTTATTGTTGGCTCATTATAAGAATCAAATATTTCTACTTTTGTACACATTAATTCAATAGAAAAATGTACCTTAAAACAGATATTTAATTTATCATCGATTGAACACCACAATCTACAAAATATATGGAATAAAAGATGGGATTTATTAGAGTTAGATTACCACAAGATTTCAACATGTATAATATAAAATTATAATCCTTTATTGCAGTTCATTTTCTCTGGTCATGGTAGTCTATCAGTACAAAAGTGGAAAAGCCATATTAATAAGAGCCTCACAAGAATTTTAAATTTTTATAATTATTGTCCCTAAGATACATTCAAACTAATTCTATATACATATAAAATATTGATCCATAAAACTGTAATTTAAAAAAAAGCAAATTTGGAGTTTTGATGATGATTCCTCAGTTTTCCACTAAATTTATCAATCATGACTTCAAAACTCTTCCGATCTGCCTTTAATTCCAAATATTGTTCTACTATCTGATTAAATTATCAAATATTATTCAAATCTCTTCATATCCGATTTATCGAGAAGAATAACTATATTCATTACCATCTTTTATCTTACTAAGGTATTTGATTTTTTTTTATTTTTCTTCAGTACTGTTGTTATTTGATTAAGGTTAATTTTTGATTTTATAATTGATAAATACTTATTTGTTATTTAAATATTTTATTCTTTTATTTACTACTGATTTTTTTCTTAATATAAATAATAAGAAGACCAAAGTACATAAAAATTCGAAGAATGATGTATTCATTAGTTGGTCCTTTTTTTAATCATATACATATATCTAATTATTAAATCTATACCAATATGCGGTCGACGAAACAAAATATTTTGGTTCCTTGGAAATCTTAACTTTATCACTAATGTTATGGAAAACATTATAAAATATTACTGAATTAAAGCCCCATTGTAAAAATTCCTGAAAAATTGGTATTTGTGGGTAATAAACGGGACATGTAATTGGGACGAATAAGTCACTGGCACTTAAAGGATCAAACATGATTGGTGAAGATTTAGAAACTGCAATTGTTGCGTTCGAATAAGACGCCGTCCCCAACCGACTACGCATTTCTCACTTCATTCGACAGGTAAATCCGGAGTTCTACTGCATATCGAAGCATTTTAAGATAAGAGACAAAATAAAATCAATTTTTCAAACCGCACAAAAAACGAATTTATTAAAACAAACATATTTCATAATTAAAATTGTTGGTTTAACTATTAAGTGAAATGTTCGTCCCATTATTTAAATCACCAATTGCGATGAAACAACAAAATTGTGAAACGTAAAAAGATAAAATTAAATTGGATGAACATGTGGAAATCGGGTGTCAAATTCTGTGGGGAAAAAATAAACCAAATTAATGGGCACTACCCTGATAAATACTATAGGTTGATGGTTAAATTAGCGTGACATAGGTCGTTTTTCAAAACAATTATTACAATATTTATTTGAAATCTCTAAATGTTTAAAAATAAAGTTTAAGAAGAAAAATAAGGAAAAGTAAACACAAAAATTAACAGGACCAAAATAATTTTAAGTCATAATTTTTAATAAAATATTAGTTAATAATATTATTATTCGTGATATTATTCTTTTGCCAGTCCAAAAATAGCAACTACTGGAATTATCGAGGGTATGAATCAATCAAAATAAATTCAAAGTTTCCATTACTGTATAATTTAGTTGATTAAGCAAATATTGAAAATATACTATCGATATGAAATAAACTGTTTTAAATGCATTCTTAATATTGACATTGTCACATATATTCTATAGAAACCTATATTCTGTAGAAGAACAAAAAAATGTTAAAAAATCAAAAGGACGCAAATTTCTATTAACACGTTGACTGCCATGCGCATTTTCCATGTTTTGCCCTTGGCGCAAACGTGAATTTTTCATTATGCGATGCCGGTCACTGCTGACCCACACGGCAGTCAACCTGTTAATAAGGTTTTTAGTTTACCCAAAACTGCTTTACAGAGTATTTTAATTGATGTCTTATTCTGGAGAAAAATAAACCTATTTTTTCTAGTCACAAGTTCCTAGAAATGTGACTTACCAACATACGTATTAATGGTGACATCCACTACTGTTATTATAACTATTAATAAAATTAATAAAATTAAAATAAAGTTGATTTTACTAGCCTATTAAAAACAGTCAATCAAAAAAATTAACTAAAATAAAGTTGATCAATACTTAAGTTAAAGAATAAATTAATAATTTCAAAAATAAATGGTAAATATTGTACTTAGAAAAAAGTTTTATTTCTTAATCTTTAATACCGGTTTTAAAATTTCATAATACCAGTATTAGGGGCCGTCCATAAAAGACGTCCCACAGGAGGGGGGAGGGTGGCAGAATTTTGTGACGAAGTATAAGGTGGGGGGAGGGGGTTTGGGAAATGTGACGTCAAATCGAATTGCTGAAGTATTTAGTGAAGGAATTCGGTGACGAAGTTTGACGAGGGGAAAGGGGAGTAAGGCTGTTTGTGACGAAGTGTGACGAAGGGGAAGGGATTGGACATCTGCTAAAATCGCGTGACGTCAATTTATGGACAGCCCCTTACCGAAGATAATTTTTATCCCAAATACTGTTATTGTAAATTCTGATGGCCTTGAAAATTGTTTAAGGTCCTGAATTCTGTAGTAAAAGTAATATAAAGAATTATTACTGTTACTTTGTTTCGATTTTTTACTTAATATTTAATGTGAATTTATAATCAAAATTATAAATAAAATCAACTAATTAAAGTCACGTTTTACAAGATGATAAATTATCGTTATAAATATGAAATTATTTTATTAAAATTATAATAAAGTAAAATGTAGATAACTATTAAATGTAAATTTAAGCTTACGCATTAATGACTTCATCGAGAGTTTCCGACATACTCGATTTATCCTTTTCAGAAGAATTAGAAAACTCGGTATGAGGATTTGTACATGACGAATACAATTTCCTTGATACATTGCTTTTGTCAAAACCAACAATTTGTTTCAACTGTCTCAAATCCTTCAATTGTTCATTCTGAAGTTCCAATTTAATATTGTCCATCTCCTGATACAGATCTTGAAGATTCTGTGAAATAACAAATTTTCAATACAAAACAAAAACAAAAATTCAATAATTATAATTAAGAATCAGACAAAGTACTGTACTAAAAAAACAATGAACTAACTACACAATTTATTTTGAAACGTTGGGTTTCACGAGTCCTTTCATATTTTAGAAAAGAATAAAGAATATTTAAAAAAGAACTGAATGGTATTTGCATTTTATTGGTGAAATATCCTACCGAATATTAAATCGAAATGGACATTGCACTTGAAAACATGCGTACTTAGAAAATTTTCAAAAACTTATATCAAGGGTCTGAAACCTACAGATTTTGACCAACTTATTAAGATATTTGACTGACCCATGACAGCATGTTAAATAACGATAATAAATTTAATAATAAAATGTTTTGATATTCATTAAAATTAAATATTAAAATTAACCCATGAATACAAAGATCAGGTAAGTAGATGGAGAATGTCGAATATTTGAAGATACTTGGACGTTTGATTATTTTTTTATCGAGCAAAATGGAAAACCAAAATGTTTTATTTGACTTGGAAAGGTGTTATAAATAAAGTAGGAAACATAAGTCGCCATTACATGACCCACCATTTTGAAAATTTAAAAAATTACTCGTGAATCAAGGAGATATGAAGTTAAACAGTTTATATCAAAGTTTTTAAAAGCAAACATCATTTTTACGAAGAAAAGAAGTGAATATAAAGTTATTATAAGTTATGATGTGTCAAGACTTATCCCGGTAAAGATGAAACCCTTTACGGATGATAAATTTTTTAATGACAGTAATTGATGTTGTTTGCCCAAAAAAGGTCTTTATTTTCGTCTCTCTAAAAGGGATTGTCACGAGACACATTAAAGAGATCGTCAGATGTTAAAGTTGTTTAATGAACGTCTGCAACGAATTGCAATATTTTTCCATTGCAGTTGATGAAAGTAAAGACTTAAATTACTTTACTTAGTTAACAGGAGTGATTTCAAATTTCAATGTTTTTGAGGAATTTATTCAGTTAATTCATTTGAAGGATACAGTTACTGGGAAGAAATCTTTGAAGTAGTGATTAATATGATATCTAAAATGAACTTAGATGTTTTAAAAATAATTGGAATTACAAATGACGGAGCACCGGCCATCGCGGGTAATACAAAAGACTTTCTCGCACTATTACAGGAGCATGTGGAAAATTTTTGAATTACACAGAAGCAGGAAAAAAGTCATTGTATTATTCATCAAGAAGCCTTATATTCCAAATCTATGAAACTTAAGAGCGTAATGAACACTGATGTGTAAGTTGTTACAGTGGATGGAAGTTTTAAATACAAAAGATTTTTAAAATACATTGTTTTTGTCAACTTATTTGCTTAAATATATAACTAAAACATTTAAAAATATTTTCATTATTTTATTGATTTTCAACAATTTGAGAAAATGCTTTTTGATAAGATTTTTCTTATCAAATTTTCAAGAACCATTTCAACTCTCAAAATACAATCCCATTCCATATAGCCAAAATGTTGTTGTTGAGTTCTGACTTAAATAATATTGAAGAAATATTTTTTATCGATTGGTTTCATTTTGATTCATACAAATTTTTCCTATCCCAGAAATTATTTAAGTAACCCGCATATGCAAGTAAAATAATATTAAAAATAATATTAAATGTATCTAACTAAAATGAATTCTTCATCCTTTCAAATATTTTATAAAAATATTTTCATTGCATTTTTGTCACAATCTAGTAAATAAATACCGTTATAAATGTTATTTGTCATTAGAGATTACTAAAAAAAATCAAAATAATATCAAAATTTTTAGAATTTATTAAGTTATTACTATTATTTTAGATGGTGAATTACAAAGATTTAGTCAGAAGATCAAAGATTTCATTAATCCAAGCAAAAAAATCAAAAATTTAACATATCTTAAGAAGGCATTTTAGAAATGAATATTCAGTATCTTATGTCTAATTAACAAACCGTATAACTTATATTTGGTTTTATACTGCTTGGAAAATTTATACTCGGGAAGGTTTCTGTAGAAACATTTTTTTTATAAAGATGAATAAAACTTAATGAAATTTTATAAAAATGTATTTTTATCAATTTGGATCAGCTATTTGTAGACGCGCCTGCCTCAGAATAAGTTTCAGTGGTGAAATATGTAAACCTCGGGGATCACAAAGTTACGGGCTATATTAGTGATACCGTTGTCATGGGAGAAATAATAAATTATTGCTTTACTTTGCTTTTTCGGTATGGAATGTGACAGAAACAACACATGAATACAAGTTTAGTAATAAAAGAACCGACAACGCGAGTCATTTATCTCATTATCAAACAGGCCTTAGTATAATGTACTATTGTCAAATTATATAAAGATAACTGTTGTCAAGGAATTATCTCGGTCTCCATAGCTATTTCGATGGTCAATCCGAACATTTTATAAAATTCAAAAAAGAATAGTACATTAATAGAGGTTCTTGGAACATCCTCGGAATTATTATTAAGAGTTATTTCAGACATCCAAATTTTATTATACAACACAAAAATGTTTAAATCTTACAAACTTATTTTTTTAGAAACAATTTATTTTATGGATCTTAAAACGATATAAATAAAAATAATTATAATATTAATACTTGATTTTTTATGTTAATTTTATAAATAAATTTTAAATTACGATAACATTTTAAAATATTTAATCGTTTCGTTTAATTTTATTAATTTTTAAAAATCGTTACACATAAAAATATACATTTTAATTTTTATATTATATTGAACTCTCTAAAATTTTTAATTATTAACAATTTATTTAGATCTTCTTAATTTTAGTAATTTCTTTTTTTCAAACTTTACATATTTAATTATATATAATTTTAATTTGTACATATTTAATTTAACCTTATTTCAAAAATTTTCTTAAAATTTTAAATTCCTAACATACATGATTATACATTTGACAATAAATCATATTGTCGGTAAATTTTTTCTTGGAGAGCACAGATAGCTTAGGTTGATTTCTTGAACTAGAACTTGAAATTGTATAGTGTTATCATAAGTTACCTATTTTGGTTTCTGATAACTTTCTAGATAATTAAAAACAATCCATCGATTAAACACCGTCAAAATCATAATTACTTCAATTTACTGTTGAAAAATCATCCTGATCAAAATAAATATGGACAGAAGAACTTATCATTTGCCCGTGGTTTTCTTATTGAATAAATTTAGTTAACTTTCTTTTAATTTTTCCTTTTATATTGCATTTTTATTGCTTGATGCTGCATCCCACTATTAAATATTACTTTAACTATTATTTCTTCAATAATATACATTCCTAACTGAATTTTTAAAAATCCACAGAACTTCTTCAACACATTCAAATTATAGGGATAAATTATAAAAATGTATGTAGGAATGCAAATAACATTATTTAATCATCCACTTATGAGTGGCCATTTCTGTTAAAATCTGGTTAATACTTCTTCTTAAAACCTAATTAGTACCTCTACTGCTACTTCTTCGAGCTGCTGTCACAAAATCTAATTTGTCAAAAAATAATACACAAAGTAGAGTTGTTCAGACAATCAAAGCAAAGATACATTATTTGCTTCGAATCCTGTAAATTGAAAATCAAATGCAATAAAAATATGAATTATTTAAAAACTATGCCGTATTAGTTTTAAGTATTTACCGTATTTGACTAGTCTACGATTTTGGTGGGAGCGGAATCTCTGCATCATAGAATACACAAGATGCACTATTTAATGAGTTTAATAAACCATAGATTATTTTCATTTCTTATAATTATATACATAAAAGACATATACATAATTATGTACCATTTTTTTATCTTAAAGCATAATTTTACTAGGGTGATTCAAAAGTTTTTTTTCGTTTTTCTATGCCTAACATTGTGATAGTTGTTTTATATGAATATTCTATTTTGGCATTATTGGTTTTTATATTATTTATTATGGTATTGCATGACGAATCTCCTTATATAGTGTTGGTTTATTCATTAAACGTCTGTTTGTTTATTCTTATCAGATTATGGATAGCGAATAATACGGAATTCGAGTACTATTGAGACATTACTGGAAAAAAGGCTACAACGCACCTGCTTTAGACCGGGAAATATGTGGAGTAGAAGACGAAGGTATGGTCAGTGTTCGTGTGTCACAATTGTCGTTCCAGCGTTTCTCAAGTGGTGACGTCAATTTGGAAGACCAACCTCGATCTGGGAGACCATCTGTTGTTGATGATGACACTCTTCGTCAAGCTATAGAGGAGAAGCCTGCACCAGCACGCGGAGATTATCAGCAGAGCTTGGTCCTTCACAATCCACTATTCAACATCATCTTCATCAGCTTGGCCTTTTCAATAGACGGTGTCGAAAAATTCCTCACGAACTGACAGCCACTCAATCACAACATCGACTTGATCTCTGCAAAGAATTGCTTGCACACCCCCATGACATGGGCTTCTTCAGAGGGATCGTGACGGGGGATGAAAAGTGGATATTTTCCGTAATCCCAACACGGAAAATCAGTGGCTCTACCCTGGTATGCCCGACTAACCCGTGGTTAAACAAAGACGTCATTATGATTTCAAAATTATAATCTGTGTATGGTCGAATTTCGAGGGGTGATCCACTTTGAGCTGGTTCCGGAGGGGTGTACTGTGAATGCCAGCCTCTTTACTCAGAAGCTGGATAGAGTCTACACCAATCTCTGTGAGCGTTACCCGGCATAAAGATGGTTGAAGACTATCGAAAATAAAGGCCTGTACTTCAAAGAATAAATGTGTTCTGTTTACATGCTTTATTATCTTGAAAATATGAGTAGAAAAACAAAAAAAAACTTTTGATTCACCCTAGTAAAAAATTTTCATCGTTCAAAAATTTATAATTGGAAGTTATTTTAAACTTTATGAATTTACAAAGTACGAATGTTATAAAGATGAACAACATCATGCTATGATAGTAAATTAATCGACCCGTAAATTACTATAATACACGAGTCATTTATACAAAATGAAGCCATCAATCTCTGACTCGAACCTCGGATAAATTGTGAAAAACCATATCTGACAAAGGCTTTTTTGAAAAAAAATATGGAAATCATAAAATTATAAATCTTAAAACTGAAAAGTAAAACAAGAAACAATTTCATGAATTGATTTTTTTGTAACTTATAACTAACAAGCATCGCAAATAAAATATTGAAAAAAATCAACCCGGCAATGTCTCAAGAACCAGTTCAAATACTTACATCAACCCGTAGGCATGGAAAATGTAAAAAAAGTTATGCATAGAATAAATACAAGGCAGCAGTTATCCAAAAACACATCCCAGATTTACCAGAGATAATAAAAATGGAATTAATCAAAATTTGTGCGGTTTTTAATAAGTATAAAATTACTGAATTAGTTGATGTACATATTTATTGAATTAAGATCACTATTTTTTATAAGAAATTAAGATTTCCGGATCCACAAAACACTGACTTAGAAAAGAAATCCAGAATTATCAAAAATTTCAACATATTGGTTTGGAAAGAAATTAATGTCCGCTATTAACAAAATTTTTAATACATTAATATTTTAATAAATACAAGTATTTAATCAATTATGTGATTAACCCTCATTTTCAATGACATGACCCAACTTTTCGATCCCATCCCTAAAGAACTCCGGGGGCTTTTGGGCAATAAATGAAGTGATAGGCCGTTTGACATTCTCTTCATCTGCTAACTCTTTTCCCATTAAGAAGTTTTGCAGAGATCGAAACAGGTGGTAATCCGATGGGGCCGTGTTTGGTGCGTGAGGCAAGACCTCCCACCCCAACTCTGACCTTTTGTTGAGTCATTCTTGCAACATGTGACCTTTTCTTGCAAGATGTTTTGTTAAAGTTGTCCTCGACTTTTTATTGAAGATTTGAAAATATTGATCTTCGTCATTTATGTAACTGTCTGAATTATGTAAGATAGCCAATAAATCTTAGAATATTGTTCGTCTTTCATCAATGCGTTGAACTAAACTATATTTTAATTTATTACTTAACCAATTATTTAGTTTAGATAACTCCTCCAACATGAACTTCCTGATATTTTCTATAATGGACTAATCTTTTTACATAAATAAATTTATTTAAATATTGTATTTGGATAAAAGTTTTTAATTCTTAATTTTAATACCGGTTTTCGAACTCCATAATATCGGTATTACCGAAGATAATTTTCTTTCGAAATACCGGTAATACTAGTTTTGGAAATACCGGTATTGCAAATCCTAGTTTGTACAGAGTCATGTGAAAAATTAAAACCTGCAGAAATATGACGCTTAGCATAAAAAAGAATTTTAATCAATCAAATATTTTAATACAATTTTACATTAAATACAGGTATCCCTCCTATAACACGGTCGATAGGTTCCAAAAATATGACATGTTATGTGAAACCGTGCTATAGGAGACCAGATGCTGGTACAAAATGTGGGGTTAAGTTCCAAAAAAAACATTTAAATGCCACGGAATGAACAATAATTCTATTAAAGATAAAAAATTGCGTTTTCTATTTTACTGAATATAGTCTGCGCTATTGTGATGGGCTCCACAAAATGCTAAAATACATGTTATTACAAATATATATGTTACAAAAAGAATTAATAAAATTCAAATATAAACACCTGCATAGAATTGTTA
>MQRK01140549.1:0-13516 GCA_001938485.1 Girardia tigrina | reverse complement strand
CTCTCCGATGTACGAGTTTTGACACCCGTGACAATTAAATTTATATACCAGATTAGCTTGCAAACCACAAACTGTTTTCGAGTTATTTGAGAGGAAACTTTGAACTTTGGATGTGACAGAGACTACTTTGGCACTACTTATTGTTCTACAAATACTCTTCTTAAAATCTCTAAACCTTTAGAATATTAATAAATACATAAAAGAAGCTTTAATCATGTAAATCAAATCATAATAAATGATTTTTTGAAAGTTAAGTATAAAAAGTATTAACAATATTTTTCATTAATTTAATTGCAGACTAAATTCATTTATATAAGACGAATAGTACATTTTACCGCTATGTACACTTTACGTTACCGAATGGTTTCTTAGAAGTAAAAGTACATTCATGTTTCGTTGGATTACTGATTTATTCAAGAATAATTAAATTGAATCCAAAATATCCAATTAGTAATGATAATTTGAAATGGAAGTCTTGTGTGAGGATTCCATTTCTAGATATCATTGGAATCATTACTAATATGCCCTTTCATACACCTACAATTAGGTAATTTAACGCTTTCAATTTTGTAAAATGGAAATTCATTCTAGTAAACTCAGTTCTGTATTATTTGTACATCAGTTTTTTAAACCGTTTAACATTTTAATAAATTTATATAACGGTCTTAGATTAAACGATCCTATATTTATTTAACCAAATTAAATCAAAGCTACCGTTACAATTACAAAAAACTTGCAACTTTTCAAAAAGACTTTATTTTGTACATGCTTTACTTCATGATCTTTTTGCTCTTATTTTTAGCTTAGTGTCATTTTTAAATTTAAAAAGTAAAGAAAACATTCTTAGTTTTCATTTATAATACATTTTTAGAAAATCAGGAAAATAGAAACAGATAATCTTGTTCTTTAAATATTTTTAACCGTGGAAAAACGCAGTAAGTTGACAACATTACATGGTCTTCTTTCTGTAACTCGAAAAAATTTCTCTATCATTATCAGTACAGGTATCCCTCCTAAAACACGGTATCCTACAACACGATTTCACTCTAACACGGTTTTTTTTTCTGAAAACCTATTATAAAACGGACTTCTACAACACTATTTGTTTAAGAAAATTATATTATTGTCATAAAATACAATTTAAAATGCACATTTTTATTACTTCAAGAAACAAGTCTTAATTTTTTTTGTATGTACTCAACTTTGCTGTTTCAAAAAAAATCTTGGTATGCAAGCTGGATTAAAAATTTAACAATTCTATGCAGGTGTTTATATTTGAATTTTATTAATTCTTTTTGTAACATATATATTTGTAATAACATGTATTTTAGCATTTTGTGGAGCCCATCACAATAGCGCAGACTATATTCAGTAAAATAGAAAACGCAATTTTTTATCTTTAATAGAATTATTGTTCATTCCGTGGCATTTAAATGTTTTTTTTGGAACTTAACCCCACATTTTGTACCAGCATCTGGTCTCCTATAGCACGGTTTCACATAACATGTCATATTTTTGGAACCTATCGACCGTGTTATAGGAGGGATACCTGTATTTAATGTAAAATTGTATTAAAATATTTGATTGATTAAAATTCTTTTTTATGCTAAGCGTCATATTTCTGCAGGTTTTAATTTTTCACATGACTCTGTACAAACTAGGATTTGCAATACCGGTATTTCCAAAACTAGTATTACCGGTATTTCGAAAGAAAATTATCTTCGGTAATACCGATATTATGGAGTTCGAAAACCGGTATTAAAATTAAGAATTAAAAACTTTTATCCAAATACAATATTTAAATAAATTTATTTATGTAAAAAGATTAGTCCATTATAGAAAATATCAGGAAGTTCATGTTGGAGGAGTTATCTAAACTAAATAATTGGTTAAGTAATAAATTAAAATATAGTTTAGTTCAACGCATTGATGAAAGACGAACAATATTCTAAGATTTATTGGCTATCTTACATAATTCAGACAGTTACATAAATGACGAAGATCAATATTTTCAAATCTTCAATAAAAAGTCGAGGACAACTTTAACAAAACATCTTGCAAGAAAAGGTCACATGTTGCAAGAATGACTCAACAAAAGGTCAGAGTTGGGGTGGGAGGTCTTGCCTCACGCACCAAACACGGCCCCATCGGATTACCACCTGTTTCGATCTCTGCAAAACTTCTTAATGGGAAAAGAGTTAGCAGATGAAGAGAATGTCAAACGGCCTATCACTTCATTTATTGCCCAAAAGCCCCCGGAGTTCTTTAGGGATGGGATCGAAAAGTTGGGTCATGTCATTGAAAATGAGGGTTAATCACATAATTGATTAAATACTTGTATTTATTAAAATATTAATGTATTAAAAATTTTGTTAATAGCGGACATTAATTTCTTTCCAAACCAATATGTTGAAATTTTTGATAATTCTGGATTTCTTTTCTAAGTCAGTGTTTTGTGGATCCGGAAATCTTAATTTCTTATAAAAAATAGTGATCTTAATTCAATAAATATGTACATCAACTAATTCAGTAATTTTATACTTATTAAAAACCGCACAAATTTTGATTAATTCCATTTTTATTATCTCTGGTAAATCTGGGATGTGTTTTTGGATAACTGCTGCCTTGTATTTATTCTATGCATAACTTTTTTTACATTTTCCATGCCTACGGGTTGATGTAAGTATTTGAACTGGTTCTTGAGACATTGCCGGGTTGATTTTTTTCAATATTTTATTTGCGATGCTTGTTAGTTATAAGTTACAAAAAAATCAATTCATGAAATTGTTTCTTGTTTTACTTTTCAGTTTTAAGATTTATAATTTTATGATTTCCATATTTTTTTTCAAAAAAGCCTTTGTCAGATATGGTTTTTCACAATTTATCCGAGGTTCGAGTCAGAGATTGATGGCTTCATTTTGTATAAATGACTCGTGTATTATAGTAATTTACGGGTCGATTAATTTACTATCATAGCATGATGTTGTTCATCTTTATAACATTCGTACTTTGTAAATTCATAAAGTTTAAAATAACTTCCAATTATAAATTTTTGAACGATGAAAATTTTTTACTAGGGTGAATCAAAAGTTTTTTTTTGTTTTTCTACTCATATTTTCAAGATAATAAAGCATGTAAACAGAACACATTTATTCTTTGAAGTACAGGCCTTTATTTTCGATAGTCTTCAACCATCTTTATGCCGGGTAACGCTCACAGAGATTGGTGTAGACTCTATCCAGCTTCTGAGTAAAGAGGCTGGCATTCACAGTACACCCCTCCGGAACCAGCTCAAAGTGGATCACCCCTCGAAATTCGACCATACACAGATTATAATTTTGAAATCATAATGACGTCTTTGTTTAACCACGGGTTAGTCGGGCATACCAGGGTAGAGCCACTGATTTTCCGTGTTGGGATTACGGAAAATATCCACTTTTCATCCCCCGTCACGATCCCTCTGAAGAAGCCCATGTCATGGGGGTGTGCAAGCAATTCTTTGCAGAGATCAAGTCGATGTTGTGATTGAGTGGCTGTCAGTTCGTGAGGAATTTTTCGACACCGTCTATTGAAAAGGCCAAGCTGATGAAGATGATGTTGAATAGTGGATTGTGAAGGACCAAGCTCTGCTGATAATCTCCGCGTGCTGGTGCAGGCTTCTCCTCTATAGCTTGACGAAGAGTGTCATCATCAACAACAGATGGTCTCCCAGATCGAGGTTGGTCTTCCAAATTGACGTCACCACTTGAGAAACGCTGGAACGACAATTGTGACACACGAACACTGACCATACCTTCGTCTTCTACTCCACATATTTCCCGGTCTAAAGCAGGTGCGTTGTAGCCTTTTTTCCAGTAATGTCTCAATAGTACTCGAATTCCGTATTATTCGCTATCCATAATCTGATAAGAATAAACAAACAGACGTTTAATGAATAAACCAACACTATATAAGGAGATTCGTCATGCAATACCATAATAAATAATATAAAAACCAATAATGCCAAAATAGAATATTCATATAAAACAACTATCACAATGTTAGGCATAGAAAAACGAAAAAAAACTTTTGAATCACCCTAGTAAAATTATGCTTTAAGATAAAAAAATGGTACATAATTATGTATATGTCTTTTATGTATATAATTATAAGAAATGAAAATAATCTATGGTTTATTAAACTCATTAAATAGTGCATCTTGTGTATTCTATGATGCAGAGATTCCGCTCCCACCAAAATCGTAGACTAGTCAAATACGGTAAATACTTAAAACTAATACGGCATAGTTTTTAAATAATTCATATTTTTATTGCATTTGATTTTCAATTTACAGGATTCGAAGCAAATAATGTATCTTTGCTTTGATTGTCTGAACAACTCTACTTTGTGTATTATTTTTTGACAAATTAGATTTTGTGACAGCAGCTCGAAGAAGTAGCAGTAGAGGTACTAATTAGGTTTTAAGAAGAAGTATTAACCAGATTTTAACAGAAATGGCCACTCATAAGTGGATGATTAAATAATGTTATTTGCATTCCTACATACATTTTTATAATTTATCCCTATAATTTGAATGTGTTGAAGAAGTTCTGTGGATTTTTAAAAATTCAGTTAGGAATGTATATTATTGAAGAAATAATAGTTAAAGTAATATTTAATAGTGGGATGCAGCATCAAGCAATAAAAATGCAATATAAAAGGAAAAATTAAAAGAAAGTTAACTAAATTTATTCAATAAGAAAACCACGGGCAAATGATAAGTTCTTCTGTCCATATTTATTTTGATCAGGATGATTTTTCAACAGTAAATTGAAGTAATTATGATTTTGACGGTGTTTAATCGATGGATTGTTTTTAATTATCTAGAAAGTTATCAGAAACCAAAATAGGTAACTTATGATAACACTATACAATTTCAAGTTCTAGTTCAAGAAATCAACCTAAGCTATCTGTGCTCTCCAAGAAAAAATTTACCGACAATATGATTTATTGTCAAATGTATAATCATGTATGTTAGGAATTTAAAATTTTAAGAAAATTTTTGAAATAAGGTTAAATTAAATATGTACAAATTAAAATTATATATAATTAAATATGTAAAGTTTGAAAAAAAGAAATTACTAAAATTAAGAAGATCTAAATAAATTGTTAATAATTAAAAATTTTAGAGAGTTCAATATAATATAAAAATTAAAATGTATATTTTTATGTGTAACGATTTTTAAAAATTAATAAAATTAAACGAAACGATTAAATATTTTAAAATGTTATCGTAATTTAAAATTTATTTATAAAATTAACATAAAAAATCAAGTATTAATATTATAATTATTTTTATTTATATCGTTTTAAGATCCATAAAATAAATTGTTTCTAAAAAAATAAGTTTGTAAGATTTAAACATTTTTGTGTTGTATAATAAAATTTGGATGTCTGAAATAACTCTTAATAATAATTCCGAGGATGTTCCAAGAACCTCTATTAATGTACTATTCTTTTTTGAATTTTATAAAATGTTCGGATTGACCATCGAAATAGCTATGGAGACCGAGATAATTCCTTGACAACAGTTATCTTTATATAATTTGACAATAGTACATTATACTAAGGCCTGTTTGATAATGAGATAAATGACTCGCGTTGTCGGTTCTTTTATTACTAAACTTGTATTCATGTGTTGTTTCTGTCACATTCCATACCGAAAAAGCAAAGTAAAGCAATAATTTATTATTTCTCCCATGACAACGGTATCACTAATATAGCCCGTAACTTTGTGATCCCCGAGGTTTACATATTTCACCACTGAAACTTATTCTGAGGCAGGCGCGTCTACAAATAGCTGATCCAAATTGATAAAAATACATTTTTATAAAATTTCATTAAGTTTTATTCATCTTTATAAAAAAAATGTTTCTACAGAAACCTTCCCGAGTATAAATTTTCCAAGCAGTATAAAACCAAATATAAGTTATACGGTTTGTTAATTAGACATAAGATACTGAATATTCATTTCTAAAATGCCTTCTTAAGATATGTTAAATTTTTGATTTTTTTGCTTGGATTAATGAAATCTTTGATCTTCTGACTAAATCTTTGTAATTCACCATCTAAAATAATAGTAATAACTTAATAAATTCTAAAAATTTTGATATTATTTTGATTTTTTTTAGTAATCTCTAATGACAAATAACATTTATAACGGTATTTATTTACTAGATTGTGACAAAAATGCAATGAAAATATTTTTATAAAATATTTGAAAGGATGAAGAATTCATTTTAGTTAGATACATTTAATATTATTTTTAATATTATTTTACTTGCATATGCGGGTTACTTAAATAATTTCTGGGATAGGAAAAATTTGTATGAATCAAAATGAAACCAATCGATAAAAAATATTTCTTCAATATTATTTAAGTCAGAACTCAACAACAACATTTTGGCTATATGGAATGGGATTGTATTTTGAGAGTTGAAATGGTTCTTGAAAATTTGATAAGAAAAATCTTATCAAAAAGCATTTTCTCAAATTGTTGAAAATCAATAAAATAATGAAAATATTTTTAAATGTTTTAGTTATATATTTAAGCAAATAAGTTGACAAAAACAATGTATTTTAAAAATCTTTTGTATTTAAAACTTCCATCCACTGTAACAACTTACACATCAGTGTTCATTACGCTCTTAAGTTTCATAGATTTGGAATATAAGGCTTCTTGATGAATAATACAATGACTTTTTTCCTGCTTCTGTGTAATTCAAAAATTTTCCACATGCTCCTGTAATAGTGCGAGAAAGTCTTTTGTATTACCCGCGATGGCCGGTGCTCCGTCATTTGTAATTCCAATTATTTTTAAAACATCTAAGTTCATTTTAGATATCATATTAATCACTACTTCAAAGATTTCTTCCCAGTAACTGTATCCTTCAAATGAATTAACTGAATAAATTCCTCAAAAACATTGAAATTTGAAATCACTCCTGTTAACTAAGTAAAGTAATTTAAGTCTTTACTTTCATCAACTGCAATGGAAAAATATTGCAATTCGTTGCAGACGTTCATTAAACAACTTTAACATCTGACGATCTCTTTAATGTGTCTCGTGACAATCCCTTTTAGAGAGACGAAAATAAAGACCTTTTTTGGGCAAACAACATCAATTACTGTCATTAAAAAATTTATCATCCGTAAAGGGTTTCATCTTTACCGGGATAAGTCTTGACACATCATAACTTATAATAACTTTATATTCACTTCTTTTCTTCGTAAAAATGATGTTTGCTTTTAAAAACTTTGATATAAACTGTTTAACTTCATATCTCCTTGATTCACGAGTAATTTTTTAAATTTTCAAAATGGTGGGTCATGTAATGGCGACTTATGTTTCCTACTTTATTTATAACACCTTTCCAAGTCAAATAAAACATTTTGGTTTTCCATTTTGCTCGATAAAAAAATAATCAAACGTCCAAGTATCTTCAAATATTCGACATTCTCCATCTACTTACCTGATCTTTGTATTCATGGGTTAATTTTAATATTTAATTTTAATGAATATCAAAACATTTTATTATTAAATTTATTATCGTTATTTAACATGCTGTCATGGGTCAGTCAAATATCTTAATAAGTTGGTCAAAATCTGTAGGTTTCAGACCCTTGATATAAGTTTTTGAAAATTTTCTAAGTACGCATGTTTTCAAGTGCAATGTCCATTTCGATTTAATATTCGGTAGGATATTTCACCAATAAAATGCAAATACCATTCAGTTCTTTTTTAAATATTCTTTATTCTTTTCTAAAATATGAAAGGACTCGTGAAACCCAACGTTTCAAAATAAATTGTGTAGTTAGTTCATTGTTTTTTTAGTACAGTACTTTGTCTGATTCTTAATTATAATTATTGAATTTTTGTTTTTGTTTTGTATTGAAAATTTGTTATTTCACAGAATCTTCAAGATCTGTATCAGGAGATGGACAATATTAAATTGGAACTTCAGAATGAACAATTGAAGGATTTGAGACAGTTGAAACAAATTGTTGGTTTTGACAAAAGCAATGTATCAAGGAAATTGTATTCGTCATGTACAAATCCTCATACCGAGTTTTCTAATTCTTCTGAAAAGGATAAATCGAGTATGTCGGAAACTCTCGATGAAGTCATTAATGCGTAAGCTTAAATTTACATTTAATAGTTATCTACATTTTACTTTATTATAATTTTAATAAAATAATTTCATATTTATAACGATAATTTATCATCTTGTAAAACGTGACTTTAATTAGTTGATTTTATTTATAATTTTGATTATAAATTCACATTAAATATTAAGTAAAAAATCGAAACAAAGTAACAGTAATAATTCTTTATATTACTTTTACTACAGAATTCAGGACCTTAAACAATTTTCAAGGCCATCAGAATTTACAATAACAGTATTTGGGATAAAAATTATCTTCGGTAAGGGGCTGTCCATAAATTGACGTCACGCGATTTTAGCAGATGTCCAATCCCTTCCCCTTCGTCACACTTCGTCACAAACAGCCTTACTCCCCTTTCCCCTCGTCAAACTTCGTCACCGAATTCCTTCACTAAATACTTCAGCAATTCGATTTGACGTCACATTTCCCAAACCCCCTCCCCCCACCTTATACTTCGTCACAAAATTCTGCCACCCTCCCCCCTCCTGTGGGACGTCTTTTATGGACGGCCCCTAATACTGGTATTATGAAATTTTAAAACCGGTATTAAAGATTAAGAAATAAAACTTTTTTCTAAGTACAATATTTACCATTTATTTTTGAAATTATTAATTTATTCTTTAACTTAAGTATTGATCAACTTTATTTTAGTTAATTTTTTTGATTGACTGTTTTTAATAGGCTAGTAAAATCAACTTTATTTTAATTTTATTAATTTTATTAATAGTTATAATAACAGTAGTGGATGTCACCATTAATACGTATGTTGGTAAGTCACATTTCTAGGAACTTGTGACTAGAAAAAATAGGTTTATTTTTCTCCAGAATAAGACATCAATTAAAATACTCTGTAAAGCAGTTTTGGGTAAACTAAAAACCTTATTAACAGGTTGACTGCCGTGTGGGTCAGCAGTGACCGGCATCGCATAATGAAAAATTCACGTTTGCGCCAAGGGCAAAACATGGAAAATGCGCATGGCAGTCAACGTGTTAATAGAAATTTGCGTCCTTTTGATTTTTTAACATTTTTTTGTTCTTCTACAGAATATAGGTTTCTATAGAATATATGTGACAATGTCAATATTAAGAATGCATTTAAAACAGTTTATTTCATATCGATAGTATATTTTCAATATTTGCTTAATCAACTAAATTATACAGTAATGGAAACTTTGAATTTATTTTGATTGATTCATACCCTCGATAATTCCAGTAGTTGCTATTTTTGGACTGGCAAAAGAATAATATCACGAATAATAATATTATTAACTAATATTTTATTAAAAATTATGACTTAAAATTATTTTGGTCCTGTTAATTTTTGTGTTTACTTTTCCTTATTTTTCTTCTTAAACTTTATTTTTAAACATTTAGAGATTTCAAATAAATATTGTAATAATTGTTTTGAAAAACGACCTATGTCACGCTAATTTAACCATCAACCTATAGTATTTATCAGGGTAGTGCCCATTAATTTGGTTTATTTTTTCCCCACAGAATTTGACACCCGATTTCCACATGTTCATCCAATTTAATTTTATCTTTTTACGTTTCACAATTTTGTTGTTTCATCGCAATTGGTGATTTAAATAATGGGACGAACATTTCACTTAATAGTTAAACCAACAATTTTAATTATGAAATATGTTTGTTTTAATAAATTCGTTTTTTGTGCGGTTTGAAAAATTGATTTTATTTTGTCTCTTATCTTAAAATGCTTCGATATGCAGTAGAACTCCGGATTTACCTGTCGAATGAAGTGAGAAATGCGTAGTCGGTTGGGGACGGCGTCTTATTCGAACGCAACAATTGCAGTTTCTAAATCTTCACCAATCATGTTTGATCCTTTAAGTGCCAGTGACTTATTCGTCCCAATTACATGTCCCGTTTATTACCCACAAATACCAATTTTTCAGGAATTTTTACAATGGGGCTTTAATTCAGTAATATTTTATAATGTTTTCCATAACATTAGTGATAAAGTTAAGATTTCCAAGGAACCAAAATATTTTGTTTCGTCGACCGCATATTGGTATAGATTTAATAATTAGATATATGTATATGATTAAAAAAAGGACCAACTAATGAATACATCATTCTTCGAATTTTTATGTACTTTGGTCTTCTTATTATTTATATTAAGAAAAAAATCAGTAGTAAATAAAAGAATAAAATATTTAAATAACAAATAAGTATTTATCAATTATAAAATCAAAAATTAACCTTAATCAAATAACAACAGTACTGAAGAAAAATAAAAAAAAATCAAATACCTTAGTAAGATAAAAGATGGTAATGAATATAGTTATTCTTCTCGATAAATCGGATATGAAGAGATTTGAATAATATTTGATAATTTAATCAGATAGTAGAACAATATTTGGAATTAAAGGCAGATCGGAAGAGTTTTGAAGTCATGATTGATAAATTTAGTGGAAAACTGAGGAATCATCATCAAAACTCCAAATTTGCTTTTTTTTAAATTACAGTTTTATGGATCAATATTTTATATGTATATAGAATTAGTTTGAATGTATCTTAGGGACAATAATTATAAAAATTTAAAATTCTTGTGAGGCTCTTATTAATATGGCTTTTCCACTTTTGTACTGATAGACTACCATGACCAGAGAAAATGAACTGCAATAAAGGATTATAATTTTATATTATACATGTTGAAATCTTGTGGTAATCTAACTCTAATAAATCCCATCTTTTATTCCATATATTTTGTAGATTGTGGTGTTCAATCGATGATAAATTAAATATCTGTTTTAAGGTACATTTTTCTATTGAATTAATGTGTACAAAAGTAGAAATATTTGATTCTTATAATGAGCCAACAATAAATAGTTGAGGTATATATTATATATTTTAAAATAACATAGTTACAAAAAACAGTAAATAATCTTAATTATCAGAAAACATTCAACTATCATTCAAAATGAACTCGTCAAATAAAATAAAAGCAAAATACATTACTTAAAATAAAATATAAATAACTTTATATAATATCTTGAATTCCAATTGTTTTTGTTTTTCCTTTGATGTTTTTTATATTGTCGTCGAATATGGCCCTCTCTCCCACAGCCATAACATAATCTTCCTCTCTAACAATAAATATACCAATTAAAATGTATAAAATTTTTAAAATATGTAATTATTTGAGGATTATAAAAGAAATTTTAAAATTAATAAAATTTAATGAAACTATTAAATAATTGTTAATGTTCTTGTAATTTAAAATTATAAAATTTGATTAAATGTAATTATGAAAGAATGATAATAGTGATTTTTTTAAACTAATAAAATTTTACGAAATGATTTGGCATTTGATAATGTTATAATAATTTAAAATTTAAAAAAATTATAAAATTAAAATAAAATCAAATATTAATATTATAAGTATTTTTATTTATACCAGATTCAATTCAAGCTACCATAGGTGTCTCACCAGTGGAAATAATATTTAGCAGAAAGTTAAGACATTGGTGGAAAAACACCAATGAAGAAAAGGTAAAGAAAGAAAAAAGCAAAAATATAGTAGCGACAAATCGAACTTTCCAAGTTGGGGATAAATTGTTGATAAAGAAAGAAAACATTACAAAATAAGAAGATCGAGGTCCGGTAACAATAAAGAACCGGAGATATGAAAGAAGTTATGAATTTGAGTTAGGGGGTAGAATTTTGATCAGGATTGTAGAATGGCTAAAGTAATTTAAATCGAGGGGGATGTGAGGAATATTTTTGAATGGTGCTCATTGTATGATGCTTGGTATGTTGTTTTATGATTGGGTTTCTCCCATCCAGATGGAAGATTGATATTTTAAAACGTCGGACTATTTAATCAATTTAAAATTTAAATAACTAACTTTAAAATGAAATCTAACGATGATTCGATGATTGTTTGGTTCATCTCTCATTTGTAAACTTGAAATCCTCCTAAAAATAGCACTTGGAACTATTTAACTTAACATTGATGTGTTTTATGAGTATTTATTTACTACACAAAACATCAGATCTTCCGATTTGCATTGCTCTAAGTGTCTTTGTTTCTAGAGCCTTTTTAGCATTGCTTATCCTAATACAATATAATACACAGCGTCTTCATGACAAATGTATATTTTCTCAATTTCTCTATACTAGAACACTGATTTATATAGCATACTAATATAATAATCCACGATTAAATGAAAAAAGATAAATTGATTGATTTAAACATAAGTCGAATACAATATGGAATGATACTAGGTTTGGATGGTTTCTTACAGTGCATTTCATATTAATCTGAACTCCTTGATTTTTGAAAAATGATGTTTCCATTTTATGCTATTTTAAATGAGCATACCAAGAAGGAGCTCCTTTTTACAAGACTGCTTAAATAAGATTGGTACTGATGGATTGCCATTTCAAACGTAGTTGAGTCCGTTATGAGATGATAAAAACAGCGCACGTTGTAAAAATTGTAGTAAAAATTTTCGACTGGAAATTAGCGGAATGTGTGCCATTTCTTCTCACGAAAAAGGGAAAACCCACAAGAAAAATTGCCTGGATAAGCAAGCTTCACCTCTCTGCTGAAATTCGTTAGTAGTAGCACGCCTGACTTCTCTAAACCTAAGCATGTTGAAGACATTACAACAATGAACGCACAATTGGTTGCTGCGTCCAATTCGTGGATCAGGACTTCTCATTCCAGGCTGCTGATCAATCAGAAGTCTACTAACAATTGTTAGGACTTTCGAATGGCACAAATTACCGTTGACGCTTGGATCACATTGACTGGATTTTTGGAGGGTACCAAACAGACCTGTGTACGTTTTCCGTTGGCGAGGAAATTTTAACAAAATGATTAAACGTGTACGCGGTACATAAAGATAGCATGAAAAAGAAACAGCATGAAGCTTCCGAAAAAGCCGTTGCAATTCAACGCATACGAAAATTAGAAGAACAAGTGGGAACTTTACATAAAATTAGAGTAGTATGCTGAATAAATATAATTATTGCATCCTTTTATATTGAAGAGGAATGGAACGTAGTAAAAAACGTCGACAACTGCTTCAAGTATAGAAGGAAAAAACTAGAAAATAAGAAAATTAGTCTGGAAAATGAAAAGAAGAAGTGATGATTGACGAATAACAAAAGAAAGTGGCTTTGATTGCGGCTAGAAGAAAGGAGGTCGAAAAGAAACTACTGACACATAATACTGGCACAGGAAAACAAAATAATGCAGGAAACGATTTTCAAGGCAGTGACATTCATGTCATAACTCTACTATAAGAGCTATTGTACATCTATTTTTTTTATAATAAAA
>MQRK01140548.1:0-13515 GCA_001938485.1 Girardia tigrina | reverse complement strand
CTCTCCGATGTACGAGTTTTGACACCCGTGACAATTAAATTTATATACCAGATTAGCTTGCAAACCACAAACTGTTTTCGAGTTATTTGAGAGGAAACTTTGAACTTTGGATGTGACAGAGACTACTTTGGCACTACTTATTGTTCTACAAATACTCTTCTTAAAATCTCTAAACCTTTAGAATATTAATAAATACATAAAAGAAGCTTTAATCATGTAAATCAAATCATAATAAATGATTTTTTGAAAGTTAAGTATAAAAAGTATTAACAATATTTTTCATTAATTTAATTGCAGACTAAATTCATTTATATAAGACGAATAGTACATTTTACCGCTATGTACACTTTACGTTACCGAATGGTTTCTTAGAAGTAAAAGTACATTCATGTTTCGTTGGATTACTGATTTATTCAAGAATAATTAAATTGAATCCAAAATATCCAATTAGTAATGATAATTTGAAATGGAAGTCTTGTGTGAGGATTCCATTTCTAGATATCATTGGAATCATTACTAATATGCCCTTTCATACACCTACAATTAGGTAATTTAACGCTTTCAATTTTGTAAAATGGAAATTCATTCTAGTAAACTCAGTTCTGTATTATTTGTACATCAGTTTTTTAAACCGTTTAACATTTTAATAAATTTATATAACGGTCTTAGATTAAACGATCCTATATTTATTTAACCAAATTAAATCAAAGCTACCGTTACAATTACAAAAAACTTGCAACTTTTCAAAAAGACTTTATTTTGTACATGCTTTACTTCATGATCTTTTTGCTCTTATTTTTAGCTTAGTGTCATTTTTAAATTTAAAAAGTAAAGAAAACATTCTTAGTTTTCATTTATAATACATTTTTAGAAAATCAGGAAAATAGAAACAGATAATCTTGTTCTTTAAATATTTTTAACCGTGGAAAAACGCAGTTGACAACATTACATGGTCTTCTTTCTGTAACTCGAAAAAATTTCTCTATCATTATCAGTACAGGTATCCCTCCTAAAACACGGTATCCTACAACACGATTTCACTCTAACACGATTTTTTTTTTCTGAAAACCTATTATAAAACGGACTTCTACAACACTATTTGTTTAAGAAAATTATATTATTGTCATAAAATACAATTTAAAATGCACATATTTTTATTACTTCAAGAAACAAGTCTTAATTTTTTTTGTATGTACTCAACTTTGCTGTTTCAAAAAAAATCTTGGTATGCAAGCTGGATTAAAAATGTAACAATTCTATGCAGGTGTTTATATTTGAATTTTATTAATTCTTTTTGTAACATATATATTTGTAATAACATGTATTTTAGCATTTTGTGGAGCCCATCACAATAGCGCAGACTATATTCAGTAAAATAGAAAACGCAATTTTTTATCTTTAATAGAATTATTGTTCATTCCGTGGCATTTAAATGTTTTTTTTGGAACTTAACCCCACATTTTGTACCAGCATCTGGTCTCCTATAGCACGGTTTCACATAACATGTCATATTTTTGGAACCTATCGACCGTGTTATAGGAGGGATACCTGTATTTAATGTAAAATTGTATTAAAATATTTGATTGATTAAAATTCTTTTTTATGCTAAGCGTCATATTTCTGCAGGTTTTAATTTTTCACATGACTCTGTACAAACTAGGATTTGCAATACCGGTATTTCCAAAACTAGTATTACCGGTATTTCGAAAGAAAATTATCTTCGGTAATACCGATATTATGGAGTTCGAAAACCGGTATTAAAATTAAGAATTAAAAACTTTTATCCAAATACAATATTTAAATAAATTTATTTATGTAAAAAGATTAGTCCATTATAGAAAATATCAGGAAGTTCATGTTGGAGGAGTTATCTAAACTAAATAATTGGTTAAGTAATAAATTAAAATATAGTTTAGTTCAACGCATTGATGAAAGACGAACAATATTCTAAGATTTATTGGCTATCTTACATAATTCAGACAGTTACATAAATGACGAAGATCAATATTTTCAAATCTTCAATAAAAAGTCGAGGACAACTTTAACAAAACATCTTGCAAGAAAAGGTCACATGTTGCAAGAATGACTCAACAAAAGGTCAGAGTTGGGGTGGGAGGTCTTGCCTCACGCACCAAACACGGCCCCATCGGATTACCACCTGTTTCGATCTCTGCAAAACTTCTTAATGGGAAAAGAGTTAGCAGATGAAGAGAATGTCAAACGGCCTATCACTTCATTTATTGCCCAAAAGCCCCCGGAGTTCTTTAGGGATGGGATCGAAAAGTTGGGTCATGTCATTGAAAATGAGGGTTAATCACATAATTGATTAAATACTTGTATTTATTAAAATATTAATGTATTAAAAATTTTGTTAATAGCGGACATTAATTTCTTTCCAAACCAATATGTTGAAATTTTTGATAATTCTGGATTTCTTTTCTAAGTCAGTGTTTTGTGGATCCGGAAATCTTAATTTCTTATAAAAAATAGTGATCTTAATTCAATAAATATGTACATCAACTAATTCAGTAATTTTATACTTATTAAAAACCGCACAAATTTTGATTAATTCCATTTTTATTATCTCTGGTAAATCTGGGATGTGTTTTTGGATAACTGCTGCCTTGTATTTATTCTATGCATAACTTTTTTTACATTTTCCATGCCTACGGGTTGATGTAAGTATTTGAACTGGTTCTTGAGACATTGCCGGGTTGATTTTTTTCAATATTTTATTTGCGATGCTTGTTAGTTATAAGTTACAAAAAAATCAATTCATGAAATTGTTTCTTGTTTTACTTTTCAGTTTTAAGATTTATAATTTTATGATTTCCATATTTTTTTTCAAAAAAGCCTTTGTCAGATATGGTTTTTCACAATTTATCCGAGGTTCGAGTCAGAGATTGATGGCTTCATTTTGTATAAATGACTCGTGTATTATAGTAATTTACGGGTCGATTAATTTACTATCATAGCATGATGTTGTTCATCTTTATAACATTCGTACTTTGTAAATTCATAAAGTTTAAAATAACTTCCAATTATAAATTTTTGAACGATGAAAATTTTTTACTAGGGTGAATCAAAAGTTTTTTTTTGTTTTTCTACTCATATTTTCAAGATAATAAAGCATGTAAACAGAACACATTTATTCTTTGAAGTACAGGCCTTTATTTTCGATAGTCTTCAACCATCTTTATGCCGGGTAACGCTCACAGAGATTGGTGTAGACTCTATCCAGCTTCTGAGTAAAGAGGCTGGCATTCACAGTACACCCCTCCGGAACCAGCTCAAAGTGGATCACCCCTCGAAATTCGACCATACACAGATTATAATTTTGAAATCATAATGACGTCTTTGTTTAACCACGGGTTAGTCGGGCATACCAGGGTAGAGCCACTGATTTTCCGTGTTGGGATTACGGAAAATATCCACTTTTCATCCCCCGTCACGATCCCTCTGAAGAAGCCCATGTCATGGGGGTGTGCAAGCAATTCTTTGCAGAGATCAAGTCGATGTTGTGATTGAGTGGCTGTCAGTTCGTGAGGAATTTTTCGACACCGTCTATTGAAAAGGCCAAGCTGATGAAGATGATGTTGAATAGTGGATTGTGAAGGACCAAGCTCTGCTGATAATCTCCGCGTGCTGGTGCAGGCTTCTCCTCTATAGCTTGACGAAGAGTGTCATCATCAACAACAGATGGTCTCCCAGATCGAGGTTGGTCTTCCAAATTGACGTCACCACTTGAGAAACGCTGGAACGACAATTGTGACACACGAACACTGACCATACCTTCGTCTTCTACTCCACATATTTCCCGGTCTAAAGCAGGTGCGTTGTAGCCTTTTTTCCAGTAATGTCTCAATAGTACTCGAATTCCGTATTATTCGCTATCCATAATCTGATAAGAATAAACAAACAGACGTTTAATGAATAAACCAACACTATATAAGGAGATTCGTCATGCAATACCATAATAAATAATATAAAAACCAATAATGCCAAAATAGAATATTCATATAAAACAACTATCACAATGTTAGGCATAGAAAAACGAAAAAAAACTTTTGAATCACCCTAGTAAAATTATGCTTTAAGATAAAAAAATGGTACATAATTATGTATATGTCTTTTATGTATATAATTATAAGAAATGAAAATAATCTATGGTTTATTAAACTCATTAAATAGTGCATCTTGTGTATTCTATGATGCAGAGATTCCGCTCCCACCAAAATCGTAGACTAGTCAAATACGGTAAATACTTAAAACTAATACGGCATAGTTTTTAAATAATTCATATTTTTATTGCATTTGATTTTCAATTTACAGGATTCGAAGCAAATAATGTATCTTTGCTTTGATTGTCTGAACAACTCTACTTTGTGTATTATTTTTTGACAAATTAGATTTTGTGACAGCAGCTCGAAGAAGTAGCAGTAGAGGTACTAATTAGGTTTTAAGAAGAAGTATTAACCAGATTTTAACAGAAATGGCCACTCATAAGTGGATGATTAAATAATGTTATTTGCATTCCTACATACATTTTTATAATTTATCCCTATAATTTGAATGTGTTGAAGAAGTTCTGTGGATTTTTAAAAATTCAGTTAGGAATGTATATTATTGAAGAAATAATAGTTAAAGTAATATTTAATAGTGGGATGCAGCATCAAGCAATAAAAATGCAATATAAAAGGAAAAATTAAAAGAAAGTTAACTAAATTTATTCAATAAGAAAACCACGGGCAAATGATAAGTTCTTCTGTCCATATTTATTTTGATCAGGATGATTTTTCAACAGTAAATTGAAGTAATTATGATTTTGACGGTGTTTAATCGATGGATTGTTTTTAATTATCTAGAAAGTTATCAGAAACCAAAATAGGTAACTTATGATAACACTATACAATTTCAAGTTCTAGTTCAAGAAATCAACCTAAGCTATCTGTGCTCTCCAAGAAAAAATTTACCGACAATATGATTTATTGTCAAATGTATAATCATGTATGTTAGGAATTTAAAATTTTAAGAAAATTTTTGAAATAAGGTTAAATTAAATATGTACAAATTAAAATTATATATAATTAAATATGTAAAGTTTGAAAAAAAGAAATTACTAAAATTAAGAAGATCTAAATAAATTGTTAATAATTAAAAATTTTAGAGAGTTCAATATAATATAAAAATTAAAATGTATATTTTTATGTGTAACGATTTTTAAAAATTAATAAAATTAAACGAAACGATTAAATATTTTAAAATGTTATCGTAATTTAAAATTTATTTATAAAATTAACATAAAAAATCAAGTATTAATATTATAATTATTTTTATTTATATCGTTTTAAGATCCATAAAATAAATTGTTTCTAAAAAAATAAGTTTGTAAGATTTAAACATTTTTGTGTTGTATAATAAAATTTGGATGTCTGAAATAACTCTTAATAATAATTCCGAGGATGTTCCAAGAACCTCTATTAATGTACTATTCTTTTTTGAATTTTATAAAATGTTCGGATTGACCATCGAAATAGCTATGGAGACCGAGATAATTCCTTGACAACAGTTATCTTTATATAATTTGACAATAGTACATTATACTAAGGCCTGTTTGATAATGAGATAAATGACTCGCGTTGTCGGTTCTTTTATTACTAAACTTGTATTCATGTGTTGTTTCTGTCACATTCCATACCGAAAAAGCAAAGTAAAGCAATAATTTATTATTTCTCCCATGACAACGGTATCACTAATATAGCCCGTAACTTTGTGATCCCCGAGGTTTACATATTTCACCACTGAAACTTATTCTGAGGCAGGCGCGTCTACAAATAGCTGATCCAAATTGATAAAAATACATTTTTATAAAATTTCATTAAGTTTTATTCATCTTTATAAAAAAAATGTTTCTACAGAAACCTTCCCGAGTATAAATTTTCCAAGCAGTATAAAACCAAATATAAGTTATACGGTTTGTTAATTAGACATAAGATACTGAATATTCATTTCTAAAATGCCTTCTTAAGATATGTTAAATTTTTGATTTTTTTGCTTGGATTAATGAAATCTTTGATCTTCTGACTAAATCTTTGTAATTCACCATCTAAAATAATAGTAATAACTTAATAAATTCTAAAAATTTTGATATTATTTTGATTTTTTTTAGTAATCTCTAATGACAAATAACATTTATAACGGTATTTATTTACTAGATTGTGACAAAAATGCAATGAAAATATTTTTATAAAATATTTGAAAGGATGAAGAATTCATTTTAGTTAGATACATTTAATATTATTTTTAATATTATTTTACTTGCATATGCGGGTTACTTAAATAATTTCTGGGATAGGAAAAATTTGTATGAATCAAAATGAAACCAATCGATAAAAAATATTTCTTCAATATTATTTAAGTCAGAACTCAACAACAACATTTTGGCTATATGGAATGGGATTGTATTTTGAGAGTTGAAATGGTTCTTGAAAATTTGATAAGAAAAATCTTATCAAAAAGCATTTTCTCAAATTGTTGAAAATCAATAAAATAATGAAAATATTTTTAAATGTTTTAGTTATATATTTAAGCAAATAAGTTGACAAAAACAATGTATTTTAAAAATCTTTTGTATTTAAAACTTCCATCCACTGTAACAACTTACACATCAGTGTTCATTACGCTCTTAAGTTTCATAGATTTGGAATATAAGGCTTCTTGATGAATAATACAATGACTTTTTTCCTGCTTCTGTGTAATTCAAAAATTTTCCACATGCTCCTGTAATAGTGCGAGAAAGTCTTTTGTATTACCCGCGATGGCCGGTGCTCCGTCATTTGTAATTCCAATTATTTTTAAAACATCTAAGTTCATTTTAGATATCATATTAATCACTACTTCAAAGATTTCTTCCCAGTAACTGTATCCTTCAAATGAATTAACTGAATAAATTCCTCAAAAACATTGAAATTTGAAATCACTCCTGTTAACTAAGTAAAGTAATTTAAGTCTTTACTTTCATCAACTGCAATGGAAAAATATTGCAATTCGTTGCAGACGTTCATTAAACAACTTTAACATCTGACGATCTCTTTAATGTGTCTCGTGACAATCCCTTTTAGAGAGACGAAAATAAAGACCTTTTTTGGGCAAACAACATCAATTACTGTCATTAAAAAATTTATCATCCGTAAAGGGTTTCATCTTTACCGGGATAAGTCTTGACACATCATAACTTATAATAACTTTATATTCACTTCTTTTCTTCGTAAAAATGATGTTTGCTTTTAAAAACTTTGATATAAACTGTTTAACTTCATATCTCCTTGATTCACGAGTAATTTTTTAAATTTTCAAAATGGTGGGTCATGTAATGGCGACTTATGTTTCCTACTTTATTTATAACACCTTTCCAAGTCAAATAAAACATTTTGGTTTTCCATTTTGCTCGATAAAAAAATAATCAAACGTCCAAGTATCTTCAAATATTCGACATTCTCCATCTACTTACCTGATCTTTGTATTCATGGGTTAATTTTAATATTTAATTTTAATGAATATCAAAACATTTTATTATTAAATTTATTATCGTTATTTAACATGCTGTCATGGGTCAGTCAAATATCTTAATAAGTTGGTCAAAATCTGTAGGTTTCAGACCCTTGATATAAGTTTTTGAAAATTTTCTAAGTACGCATGTTTTCAAGTGCAATGTCCATTTCGATTTAATATTCGGTAGGATATTTCACCAATAAAATGCAAATACCATTCAGTTCTTTTTTAAATATTCTTTATTCTTTTCTAAAATATGAAAGGACTCGTGAAACCCAACGTTTCAAAATAAATTGTGTAGTTAGTTCATTGTTTTTTTAGTACAGTACTTTGTCTGATTCTTAATTATAATTATTGAATTTTTGTTTTTGTTTTGTATTGAAAATTTGTTATTTCACAGAATCTTCAAGATCTGTATCAGGAGATGGACAATATTAAATTGGAACTTCAGAATGAACAATTGAAGGATTTGAGACAGTTGAAACAAATTGTTGGTTTTGACAAAAGCAATGTATCAAGGAAATTGTATTCGTCATGTACAAATCCTCATACCGAGTTTTCTAATTCTTCTGAAAAGGATAAATCGAGTATGTCGGAAACTCTCGATGAAGTCATTAATGCGTAAGCTTAAATTTACATTTAATAGTTATCTACATTTTACTTTATTATAATTTTAATAAAATAATTTCATATTTATAACGATAATTTATCATCTTGTAAAACGTGACTTTAATTAGTTGATTTTATTTATAATTTTGATTATAAATTCACATTAAATATTAAGTAAAAAATCGAAACAAAGTAACAGTAATAATTCTTTATATTACTTTTACTACAGAATTCAGGACCTTAAACAATTTTCAAGGCCATCAGAATTTACAATAACAGTATTTGGGATAAAAATTATCTTCGGTAAGGGGCTGTCCATAAATTGACGTCACGCGATTTTAGCAGATGTCCAATCCCTTCCCCTTCGTCACACTTCGTCACAAACAGCCTTACTCCCCTTTCCCCTCGTCAAACTTCGTCACCGAATTCCTTCACTAAATACTTCAGCAATTCGATTTGACGTCACATTTCCCAAACCCCCTCCCCCCACCTTATACTTCGTCACAAAATTCTGCCACCCTCCCCCCTCCTGTGGGACGTCTTTTATGGACGGCCCCTAATACTGGTATTATGAAATTTTAAAACCGGTATTAAAGATTAAGAAATAAAACTTTTTTCTAAGTACAATATTTACCATTTATTTTTGAAATTATTAATTTATTCTTTAACTTAAGTATTGATCAACTTTATTTTAGTTAATTTTTTTGATTGACTGTTTTTAATAGGCTAGTAAAATCAACTTTATTTTAATTTTATTAATTTTATTAATAGTTATAATAACAGTAGTGGATGTCACCATTAATACGTATGTTGGTAAGTCACATTTCTAGGAACTTGTGACTAGAAAAAATAGGTTTATTTTTCTCCAGAATAAGACATCAATTAAAATACTCTGTAAAGCAGTTTTGGGTAAACTAAAAACCTTATTAACAGGTTGACTGCCGTGTGGGTCAGCAGTGACCGGCATCGCATAATGAAAAATTCACGTTTGCGCCAAGGGCAAAACATGGAAAATGCGCATGGCAGTCAACGTGTTAATAGAAATTTGCGTCCTTTTGATTTTTTAACATTTTTTTGTTCTTCTACAGAATATAGGTTTCTATAGAATATATGTGACAATGTCAATATTAAGAATGCATTTAAAACAGTTTATTTCATATCGATAGTATATTTTCAATATTTGCTTAATCAACTAAATTATACAGTAATGGAAACTTTGAATTTATTTTGATTGATTCATACCCTCGATAATTCCAGTAGTTGCTATTTTTGGACTGGCAAAAGAATAATATCACGAATAATAATATTATTAACTAATATTTTATTAAAAATTATGACTTAAAATTATTTTGGTCCTGTTAATTTTTGTGTTTACTTTTCCTTATTTTTCTTCTTAAACTTTATTTTTAAACATTTAGAGATTTCAAATAAATATTGTAATAATTGTTTTGAAAAACGACCTATGTCACGCTAATTTAACCATCAACCTATAGTATTTATCAGGGTAGTGCCCATTAATTTGGTTTATTTTTTCCCCACAGAATTTGACACCCGATTTCCACATGTTCATCCAATTTAATTTTATCTTTTTACGTTTCACAATTTTGTTGTTTCATCGCAATTGGTGATTTAAATAATGGGACGAACATTTCACTTAATAGTTAAACCAACAATTTTAATTATGAAATATGTTTGTTTTAATAAATTCGTTTTTTGTGCGGTTTGAAAAATTGATTTTATTTTGTCTCTTATCTTAAAATGCTTCGATATGCAGTAGAACTCCGGATTTACCTGTCGAATGAAGTGAGAAATGCGTAGTCGGTTGGGGACGGCGTCTTATTCGAACGCAACAATTGCAGTTTCTAAATCTTCACCAATCATGTTTGATCCTTTAAGTGCCAGTGACTTATTCGTCCCAATTACATGTCCCGTTTATTACCCACAAATACCAATTTTTCAGGAATTTTTACAATGGGGCTTTAATTCAGTAATATTTTATAATGTTTTCCATAACATTAGTGATAAAGTTAAGATTTCCAAGGAACCAAAATATTTTGTTTCGTCGACCGCATATTGGTATAGATTTAATAATTAGATATATGTATATGATTAAAAAAAGGACCAACTAATGAATACATCATTCTTCGAATTTTTATGTACTTTGGTCTTCTTATTATTTATATTAAGAAAAAAATCAGTAGTAAATAAAAGAATAAAATATTTAAATAACAAATAAGTATTTATCAATTATAAAATCAAAAATTAACCTTAATCAAATAACAACAGTACTGAAGAAAAATAAAAAAAAATCAAATACCTTAGTAAGATAAAAGATGGTAATGAATATAGTTATTCTTCTCGATAAATCGGATATGAAGAGATTTGAATAATATTTGATAATTTAATCAGATAGTAGAACAATATTTGGAATTAAAGGCAGATCGGAAGAGTTTTGAAGTCATGATTGATAAATTTAGTGGAAAACTGAGGAATCATCATCAAAACTCCAAATTTGCTTTTTTTTAAATTACAGTTTTATGGATCAATATTTTATATGTATATAGAATTAGTTTGAATGTATCTTAGGGACAATAATTATAAAAATTTAAAATTCTTGTGAGGCTCTTATTAATATGGCTTTTCCACTTTTGTACTGATAGACTACCATGACCAGAGAAAATGAACTGCAATAAAGGATTATAATTTTATATTATACATGTTGAAATCTTGTGGTAATCTAACTCTAATAAATCCCATCTTTTATTCCATATATTTTGTAGATTGTGGTGTTCAATCGATGATAAATTAAATATCTGTTTTAAGGTACATTTTTCTATTGAATTAATGTGTACAAAAGTAGAAATATTTGATTCTTATAATGAGCCAACAATAAATAGTTGAGGTATATATTATATATTTTAAAATAACATAGTTACAAAAAACAGTAAATAATCTTAATTATCAGAAAACATTCAACTATCATTCAAAATGAACTCGTCAAATAAAATAAAAGCAAAATACATTACTTAAAATAAAATATAAATAACTTTATATAATATCTTGAATTCCAATTGTTTTTGTTTTTCCTTTGATGTTTTTTATATTGTCGTCGAATATGGCCCTCTCTCCCACAGCCATAACATAATCTTCCTCTCTAACAATAAATATACCAATTAAAATGTATAAAATTTTTAAAATATGTAATTATTTGAGGATTATAAAAGAAATTTTAAAATTAATAAAATTTAATGAAACTATTAAATAATTGTTAATGTTCTTGTAATTTAAAATTATAAAATTTGATTAAATGTAATTATGAAAGAATGATAATAGTGATTTTTTTAAACTAATAAAATTTTACGAAATGATTTGGCATTTGATAATGTTATAATAATTTAAAATTTAAAAAAATTATAAAATTAAAATAAAATCAAATATTAATATTATAAGTATTTTTATTTATACCAGATTCAATTCAAGCTACCATAGGTGTCTCACCAGTGGAAATAATATTTAGCAGAAAGTTAAGACATTGGTGGAAAAACACCAATGAAGAAAAGGTAAAGAAAGAAAAAAGCAAAAATATAGTAGCGACAAATCGAACTTTCCAAGTTGGGGATAAATTGTTGATAAAGAAAGAAAACATTACAAAATAAGAAGATCGAGGTCCGGTAACAATAAAGAACCGGAGATATGAAAGAAGTTATGAATTTGAGTTAGGGGGTAGAATTTTGATCAGGATTGTAGAATGGCTAAAGTAATTTAAATCGAGGGGGATGTGAGGAATATTTTTGAATGGTGCTCATTGTATGATGCTTGGTATGTTGTTTTATGATTGGGTTTCTCCCATCCAGATGGAAGATTGATATTTTAAAACGTCGGACTATTTAATCAATTTAAAATTTAAATAACTAACTTTAAAATGAAATCTAACGATGATTCGATGATTGTTTGGTTCATCTCTCATTTGTAAACTTGAAATCCTCCTAAAAATAGCACTTGGAACTATTTAACTTAACATTGATGTGTTTTATGAGTATTTATTTACTACACAAAACATCAGATCTTCCGATTTGCATTGCTCTAAGTGTCTTTGTTTCTAGAGCCTTTTTAGCATTGCTTATCCTAATACAATATAATACACAGCGTCTTCATGACAAATGTATATTTTCTCAATTTCTCTATACTAGAACACTGATTTATATAGCATACTAATATAATAATCCACGATTAAATGAAAAAAGATAAATTGATTGATTTAAACATAAGTCGAATACAATATGGAATGATACTAGGTTTGGATGGTTTCTTACAGTGCATTTCATATTAATCTGAACTCCTTGATTTTTGAAAAATGATGTTTCCATTTTATGCTATTTTAAATGAGCATACCAAGAAGGAGCTCCTTTTTACAAGACTGCTTAAATAAGATTGGTACTGATGGATTGCCATTTCAAACGTAGTTGAGTCCGTTATGAGATGATAAAAACAGCGCACGTTGTAAAAATTGTAGTAAAAATTTTCGACTGGAAATTAGCGGAATGTGTGCCATTTCTTCTCACGAAAAAGGGAAAACCCACAAGAAAAATTGCCTGGATAAGCAAGCTTCACCTCTCTGCTGAAATTCGTTAGTAGTAGCACGCCTGACTTCTCTAAACCTAAGCATGTTGAAGACATTACAACAATGAACGCACAATTGGTTGCTGCGTCCAATTCGTGGATCAGGACTTCTCATTCCAGGCTGCTGATCAATCAGAAGTCTACTAACAATTGTTAGGACTTTCGAATGGCACAAATTACCGTTGACGCTTGGATCACATTGACTGGATTTTTGGAGGGTACCAAACAGACCTGTGTACGTTTTCCGTTGGCGAGGAAATTTTAACAAAATGATTAAACGTGTACGCGGTACATAAAGATAGCATGAAAAAGAAACAGCATGAAGCTTCCGAAAAAGCCGTTGCAATTCAACGCATACGAAAATTAGAAGAACAAGTGGGAACTTTACATAAAATTAGAGTAGTATGCTGAATAAATATAATTATTGCATCCTTTTATATTGAAGAGGAATGGAACGTAGTAAAAAACGTCGACAACTGCTTCAAGTATAGAAGGAAAAAACTAGAAAATAAGAAAATTAGTCTGGAAAATGAAAAGAAGAAGTGATGATTGACGAATAACAAAAGAAAGTGGCTTTGATTGCGGCTAGAAGAAAGGAGGTCGAAAAGAAACTACTGACACATAATACTGGCACAGGAAAACAAAATAATGCAGGAAACGATTTTCAAGGCAGTGACATTCATGTCATAACTCTACTATAAGAGCTATTGTACATCTATTTTTTTTATAATAAAA
>MQRK01140540.1:0-13210 GCA_001938485.1 Girardia tigrina | reverse complement strand
ATACAAAGAAACCACAAACAGTCCAATTTCAAACGTGAATGAACTACTTAAGTAGTTTATATATTGAAATAGAATACAGAAAAGAAAACTACAGACAACACGGATATGCTATCAAGACAGAATTGCGACATGTACAATCATTGTCAAATGAAATACAAGGAAGCTAAAAATTATAAGAAAAAGACCAGTTTGGCAGACATATTACCAGAAGTGGAATTTGCAATAAAACTAAAAAACTAAAAACAACAGGGTATAGTCCAACGGAAGTTGTGTTTGGTAAAAAATTAGACAGAAAACAGTGATACAATAAAGCGAAATAGATCGAGATGATATAAGACAAAAAATAAAAGAAAAGAACTTCTCGGAAGGAAATGAGATCCGAAGCTTGGAGATATGGTCTGGATACAGAAGGAAATAAGAGCGAAAGGCGAAGATAGATTTGAAGGACCATATGAAATCATAGAAAAGATTCATGATAGGAGTTATTGACTGAAAGACAAAAATGATAAATAAATAATACGGAATGTTGAGATATTCAAAAATTTTAAAAATTTTGATCACAAACCCAACATAAGTCATATCGCCAAATTCAAAAAATGAGCCTTCTTTTTTTAACAACTTTATTCATCTCAACAAAATATCCACAATTTCTGAAATTATTCATAATCACACTTTTTTATTACTAGTTATCTTGTCTTTGTTTGTTTCTTTATCATCGATTTTTTTTTCATTAAAGAGTTCGTACTTCGTATTTTTTATCGATTTATTATCCTTTTAATAACAGAAAAGTAACATCAATAATCACTTCACAACGCTCATGTTTTCACTATCTCTTCATTTGAATTCGACTGATTATTTTCAGTCTTTTATTCTAATTTTCTACAGCAGCTTTCGTTATTAATGTTAATCAACTTCTGTCTCTCCCACCCCGGGAGAAATCAAACACATGTTATAAATGTCCCCCCTTGTATGATAAATTCTGAAAGAATATTTTTTAATATTATTGACAAATGAAGTACCTCGCAAAAAATATTAATCATTTAAAGAGCTAATTCGATTGAACTTTCTTCAGGTTAGTTAATTTCTCTTCATAAACCTATTAAGTAATCTATTTTTCGACTTATATGTGAATCAATTCATTTCAACTATCATTTCTTGTGCGTTTTAAATAATCATTGAACGAGAAACGCACCTTTGTTTTATTCGTTCATTAATAACGAATTATCCAAATCCTGAAACTTCAGTTTTCTTCTTCCTTCTTGAAGTCTTAAGTTATTTGGATCTGATTCCCGAATTTTTCTTTCTTTAGTGATCCATTCTCTGAATATATGTCTATGAACGCAAAATTTTCTTGCTACTCCTGAGCTATTTCCATTCTGTCGATTATTATCAATATCATTTAACACATTGATAGTCAACCTGGTCCAATACTAAAATACTTTTCAGCTTAGTTCAAATATAATTGCTTTTTGAAAAATTGTTTTTTAAATATTTTGTTGAAAATATTATTTACCGGGATTTTCCGAAAATAAGCGCACCCGTGCTTATTTTAATTTTTTGTTTCCAAAAATAAGTGCATGCTCCTATTTTTGGGACAAAAAAACTGATTTTAAAAAAGCAATGAGAGATGAATGGGACAAGTGGGTAAGAGAAGAAACACAAAAATTTACATCCAAAGGTTACCGAAAATGCCTTCTTTTCTTTTTTTATTTAGACATTCTTTTTCCTTATTTAATATATCATTTAATTCATTTTTTTGTATAAAATGCAATTTCGAGGTAAACATTGCAGTTTCCTAAAATAAGCACATGTTCCTATTTTTGGGGACAAAGTGGAACACCTAAAAACATAAAAAATAAATACAAGCGCATGCGTCTATTTACGGAAAATCCCAGTAAGAAGATTTTGATTAATGAGGCCTACTCAATTTCCAGTTTTTCAGATATACGTTGCGTTTTGATATACAAAGTTTCAAAGCTATAAAAGAATTGATCAATGGGTACAGATTATTGGCTCTTGTATTCTTCGCTTTTTGTTGGTGCATGTGTTTATTGCTTCTTCGTATTTATATAAATAGGAATTTTTACTAACCATCTCAAAAAAGGAGTTAAAAGCATATCATTTGCGATTATTTTTTTTACATTTCTACTTAAAATCCTTTTATATTGTTGCAATTCAATAATATAAACCACTTACAGAAACTTAATAGGAAATGTACTACGAATTTCGTTTTTTTTCTATTGCATGTTCGGAATTAGCTTTGTTCGGTTTAAATAAACAAACCATAATTCATGTCTTTAAAGGAATAATAGGCAAGATATTTCCATATACATGCGATACTATGTATATAAGGTACTTTGTTATGATGCATTAAGTTGTTATACATATTTTTCTAGAGTACTAAAATATTGTAATTGTATGCTTTAATTTTCTGTAACTCTACTTTATAAATTGTTTAAACCTTCTTACTTTATCAATTATCAATTCTGTAGAACAGGTCGGCAGTAGAATATTTCACAACTAGAGTTGAAAAAGTGGGCGGTAGGTAGGAAAAGTTTATCTACCCCTAATCTAACATATGCTTGTTTTTATATAAAGGGAAGTGAGAATTTTAATAATATTAAAATAATTTTAATACATATTTTAGTTTTTTATAACAAGTTAACTTATAATAATAATGATTATAAAATAATAATTTATAAAAATAATCCCCATGGGGAACCATTTTTTCAAAGTTGTATCTAATTAAAGGTGAGAACCTTTTCGAAGTGGGAATTAATTCGAATTTTAAAGTATACATATAAATAATTGAGTTTTATGAACGCTAATTTAATGCTTTTGAAGTATATAAATAAAATTTGATAATTTAATATAAATAGTAATATATGAGTTATTTTTCCTCACAAGAACAACAATTATAATAATAATAAAAATAAATTTAATTTAATATAAATCTTAAAAAAATTACTATTTATTTCTATAAAAAATAAATTAAAATTTTTTTTAATGCTTAAGTTGTTTTTTTATAATATTATTATGAACAGTCAAACGATACTAATAAATCATTTTTACTATTCTCATCTGAAATAAATTCGAGAGGATATCGTTTTGTCTTTTGCTCGTTTCTTTACCGCTCAACCAATGATTATTTTGCTTTAAAAACAACAAAAAAACCATAAAAGAAATAAAAGGAAAAAAAGAAGAAAACCCCAACGTAAAACTTGATTGGGGAATTTATCTGACAATCTGTCAAATTATCAAACACTATTTGCCTATTCTTTAAAGAATGGAAAAATAAAACAAGTTTCTTTGGCCATCTAATTAATTTTATTTTAATATCGTAACTGAAATTCATTTGTTAAATCCCTTTGTTTGTGTGGGATTTGTGGAGTGAATTTACCCCCAACTCGTATTAAATGTGCCAATATTGACATACACTCCCAAATCAACATTGATTTTTCCTCTTACCAGAAATAGGGCTACTTGGTGCCGTTCTGTCATGCAAGTCGTTTGAAAAATCATGTAGGACAACAGCAATAACCAATTAAAATCTCTTCTAGGCAGTCTGGATAAAAATTTCCCAATCGATTTAAAAAAATCCCAATTTTTTTAATTGAATTATTTGAAGAAGAACTAATTTTAATCAAATGGGTCGTGGAGCTTCCCGTGGTAAAAGTGGTGGAATGACAGTGATGAAGGATTCGGAAAGAAAGATCCAGCCTCATAACACCAATATTTCTTTATTTGAATTTTTATTGGAAGGTTGTTTTGAAAAAGATCTGATGGCCTATTGTTCCAACCGACTCAACGATTATTCTTGTACCCACTGGTTGGACCCTGAAACCAGTATTGCTGATAGTTCTTCCATTTTCCCAAGTTAGATTATCTTATACTTTATTCTTTTTTGTGAATTTATAATAAATAAATAACATCCAGTTTAGTAATTTAATATTATTTATTATTTTTGTTTGAAAAGAAAATTAAATACCACCAGAAAAGATAAAGAATAATTTTTAATAAATTTTTGATTAATTTTAATTACCGATTTTGATTGGACAAAATGTTTAATTAAAGCTTTAAATTGTAATTTATATTTTATTTAATTATTGTTTTAGGATATTTTATTTTCAATAAAATAAAACGATATACACATAAATTCGTTTGATTTTTAAGAAGATTTTTTATTTCCTGTATCGTGGTTTTTTATATGATCATTTTATAATAATATTTGATAGAAATATTGGAAACTAAAGTTTTGTTAGCCGAAACAAAAAATTCTTGAACTCAAATTTCTTTTTTAAAATATGTAATTATCATCAAATAATATAAATAAAAAAGTTACCATAAAAAACTTTTGCTCCATAAAACAAACTGATACATCTTACGTTAAAAGATTTAGCGAATTTGACCGAACATGGTCAAACTCATTTTCGTTTCATTACCCCGACCTTTTATATGTATATAGGAATAGATATTTTGTATACAATTACGTTATATATTCTCTTATGCAAGTACTATTTTTGTATAGTTTAATTGATACCACCATTAAACGTTTTGAGTCTGACTTTGTGACAAAAATATAAAGTAAAATAAAATTAATTAAAATCTCTAATATTATTTCTTTTAATAGAAAAGGTTAGAAGATTGACAAATTATAATTGTAGAAAATATTGAAACTTCCTTAAAAAAATAGTTTAAAAATTCAAAGATAAAATGGTTTTTTTAGAATATAGATATTTTTCTACAATATATCGAGATGTTGAAATCATCGATAAATGAATCTTAAAAGACTTTTCACATTTGAACCTTTTTATAACCATGGCTGGATGAGAACTTCTGGGATAACAACCTTTAACGAGACTTTCACAAATAGAACAATATTTATTTAGATCTGATATTTGACATAAAAATAGAACGATAAGGACGGAAAGGACTGTCTAAAATGTCTTACATGACAGTCTTACATGTCTTTAGAAACCTATTTTTGAAGGCTTTTTACTCCATCAATTTTCTTTGCATATTTTTGATGACAATAAATGATAATGTGAAAAATTTGATCAAACTAGTAAATCGAAAAAATCTTTTTGCAAAAAAAATATTATTTAGAGTTTGTGTTAATAAGGCATAAAATCTTAATTAATATGATGTAATACAAAATTATTCCCTTTAACAATCTTTTACCCGCTACAAAATTTAAGAAATTAGCTTAAAATTCTTTTTTTTACTTTAATATCCCTTAGAAGTAAAATTTTACAGAATTTTACCTATTTTTAAAATCTGATAGAAGTCACAAAATATTCCTTTTAAAATTTAATTTGCCTTAATCAGACTTTGTTTAAAAATAAAAATAGAATTATTTTAGTTATAAAAATCATAGATAAAATAAATTAATAAGCATTTAAAATTAAGACTTATAAATAAAGAGAATGCAGAAAGAAGGCAATCCTTCTTACTCCATCGTTATTGCCAATTCTCAATCTTCAACTATCGATTGTTTACAAAGTGTAACAGGAGCTTGGAGGATAACGAATATTTGGAAGAGGAGATCTTAGCAATCTAAAATGCTAAAGTGCTTCAATTTTTATTACTCGTCTTTTAACTTTTATTTCGTCTTTTTAAAGTTATTCGTCTTAATCTATCTATCTCATTTATTTTCTAATTTTGTGTTGGACAATTTTCTTAAGAGCTTTGCATATATTTTTATATGATTAATTAGTAAATTAAGATTGACCCTCATGTAGACAGTAACATCTTCTTCTGCAGCATCAGAACTTATATTTTCAACTGCTAATCTATCTTTAACAACACTGAAAAACAAAAGAATTTTTGAACTGCTGGATTTTTAAAAAATATTGTTATTTTTACGAATAATTAACTCTTATTTTATTAAAACTAATTTTTTTGTTATTTTCCCAGTAAAAATCGTTTTGTTCAAAACTTCAAATACTTGAGATATCGGAATCTTTTCTTTTTTGAGCATTTAGTCATTCTTAGATTTACTACTTTAAGAGTAATACATTCATTTGTTATTCCATCAGATTTTTCAGAAATTTTAGAAATCAAACCTTAATTATTTGCCATCAACTCTTATTTCCTTTATTAAACTTAAGCAACGGCCACAAAAACGTACTGAATGTGAAGACTTATTCAATTTAAGACTTTTACATTATTCCTGAATTATATAATACTTTTTTCGTATCCATTTTTATTCAATTAATTTGCCTAGAAAAAACTAAGAAAAAACATTCGTATTCATAAATAAACTTAGTTTACAAATACTCTTAACCGATTTCATAGAAGTTGAAGAAAAGGACACAACGAAAAATTAGACTTTTTATTATGTTTCTTTTATATTTATATTTGTTAATAAACTAGAACTTTCATAAGCTGTCGTAAGAAGAAATTAAATCAGCAAATTCAAAGCTATCACGACACAAATTCATAGATAAAATGGTTATAGTGCCCTACTTACTGACACTGCGTGATTACTTTATTTGCGTGTTCTTTGACCTTGGTGTTTACTTTCGAGTGTTCTGATGTTTCTTTCGTGTTTGATGTGCGTGTTTTCATGGTTGATTGTGCTTTCGAATGTTTGTTTGTTTATTTATTTATTTTGCGAAAATGAACGGGATTCTTTTTCTAAAAATGTACTTTTTACTGATATTCTTCCTGTTCAAGAATTATTAGAAAGGAAAGAAAATTGTATCTGACGAAAGTATCGAATAAAGAGTTCATTGTCGAAAAGCAAGGAAAAATCTTACGTTTCTTGTTGCTGATTTCGAATAAGAATATGCTGCTCGAATGCTGCTGAAAGAGTAAAAATGTTTCAAAGAGTTATCTTGATGAAAAAGAAGATTGTAAATATTTATAAATTGTTTGCTGAAATTCTGCTTTCAAAATGAGATAGACGAAGATGCGTCTATTTTATTAATCTGTTCGTCAAGCATGATTTGAAATTTTATTTATTATAATATAAATAATATAATATAAAAAATATTATAATATAAAAAAATAAATACGCTATGGATTAGTTAATAGATATTAGCTGCAACATAAAACAATTGTTTCCCTATTAGCATCCAATGTCAATTGCCAACTCAATCCTTTTTACTGGAATTTTTTTTATGGTCTGTGTTTATTTTTTTTGTATTTGTTTGTTAATTAATTAATATAGTTTTATTTGTTATCTACGTTATTTTATTTTGTTTTATTGTAAAGCCTTTATTTGAAATTAACGACGAATAAAGGTTTTACAATGGTTTTTTTTAGAATCTAGATATTTTCCTACCATATATTGAGATGTTGAAATCATCGATAAATGAATCTCAAAGTTTTTTATAACCATGGCTAGATGAGAACATTTGGGATACAAACCTTTTACAAGACTTTCACAAATAGAACAATATTTATTTAGATCTGATAATAAACAAGTAATAAGTTTATCATATTTTATTGGACATACCATTTGTACAAAATCTATTTAGTCTATAACACTGAGATCCATTAAGAGTATCAGTCCTTTTATTGACATAATTCTTATTATACGACAAATGTATTTCCATTATCAAATATACAGTCATAAATATTTTTCTTTAAAAATTTGTTAAGAATAAAAAAATGTAAATATTGTTTTTATTAAAGCTCTATTAAAAATTATTTCTTTTCCAAAGCATTTTTGTTACACAAATCGGATAATGAATAAACGCTGAAAGGATCTTTTAAACGAAAATGTTTCATTTTATAAGATAAAAAATAAAATTTTCACTGTAAATTGTTTTATTTTTAATAATTAAATTAATTATTTTTAAAAAAATAATTTTTTTTGCAAATTACAATTGATCTATTAATTTAATGTTTTTATTTCAAAATGTCGTAGAAAGGATTATCGTATAATATCAATATTTAAAATAACAAATAAAATATGCATATTTAAATGAAATACTATTTCTAACTATTTTTGAATAAATTTACTTTAACAATACGACAAAAAGAAAATTATTCTGTTTCATAAATTAATATTCTCTAGAACGAAGAAGAAAACAAAATTGAAAAGATTTTAAAATATTATTTTGATAAAATATTTTTTTTTAATTTTGAAAGTAATTTATTTATTATTTTATAAATATAAATAAAAATATAAATAATCGGTATTAATATTGGTGTTTTGATACATGATTTTTTTCTGTTTAATAATAATATTATTATTATTATTATGGATTTAAATTTATAAAATTCTAATAACTTGCATTAGTTTAAAAAGTTAAAAAGTAGAAAATTGAAAAGGATGTCTGCAATTTGATAGTATAAAATGCTCTTCACTAAAACATTATATTTTAATGTAAAAATATATAAATGTTACAAATTCTAATTTGAGAGTTAAAAGAAAATCAAAAACAAAGGAGTATTTAAAATTAAACATATTATAGTAATAAAACGTTAACATTCATAGACTTAGAGTAATTCCCCCAACAGAACCAAGTTTTGAGTCCATCAAGGGTAACATCAAATTATCCTTTGCTACACAAATAATTTACAGATTTGTTAATTTTTTTTAACAAAAAATAGAATCAAAACTATTAATAGATACATTTTTGAAATTTTAGAAATTCTATTTCTTTAGAAGATCATTTAAAAATATAAATATTATTTATTTATCAAGTTTTTAAATTATTCTTTTTCAATTTTTCAAAAGATTTGAATGTACTCAATTCAAATAGAATAAAAGTAAATAATTATTTATTTAAGAAATATTAATTATCAACAAGAAAAGATATTTTCTAAACTTTTAGTGATAAATATTTTCTATCACCATAATTGTATTTATTTATTTATTTATTTTTGTAAAATATTTAATGGTAGATAACTTTCCTCGACAGTTTTGGTTATTTTTATTGATTCCATTAATTGACATTCAGATAATTCAGTAATTACATTCGTTTTTAATATTGTTTTTGGGAAATTATTTATTTCAACCATTAAATTTTGAAAAGAAATAACATAAATGACAGAATGTATTAAATGAGACTGTTTTTACTCATAAAAGAAAATTAATTCAGTTTTTATTTAAAGAAATAAAAGAAAATTTAATTATTTTTTGTAAATTATTGCTTTTTGTAAAAATTGAAAGAAAAGATTTATTTCTATAATTATAATTATAAAATAATCTCACAATTAATAAATAAATAAAATAGACATTTTATTATAGTATTTAATTTGTAATTAAATGAAAATCATAATATTTTATATAATGTATTTTTCTTTTATTTTTATTTGTAATTAAAGCTTTTAGATATAATAATAAATCAAATTAAAGAAATATTTTATTGAATACGTTTGAAAAAAATGAAGTAAAAAGTTATTATTATTATTTAAGTAAATGTTAAACGAGAATCAGTTATTTTTTTATTATAAAGCTATTAAACGTAATTTTATGATTAATTATTTTATATCTAATTTTATTTTAAATATAAAAGAGTTAATTTAGGAATGATAAATGTAGAAGCTACTTGAATATAAAAGATAAAAATCTACAGGGTGACCGTTTGGGAAAAGTTGTCCAATATGTAATTAATCTTGTTCGGCTTATTGTGCATGTTCAGAAATTAAATTGTTAGTTTTATTATATTAATACCGTTATTTATTTTGTCATCTTATTTCGAACCTCAAAACTAAAAGTTAAATTCAATATCAACTTTTGAATGACAATCGCTGAAAATTTTCATCATTTATCATTTGCTAATTGCTTGCATTATTTTATATAAATAAAATAAATAAATTAAAATAATTAATTATTAAATAAAAGTAAAAAAGGGATTAAATAAAATTTAATTGTAAATAATGTTCATTAATTTAAAACGAGTCTTTGTTTTTTGGGTGATTATGACTTATTGAGTTACTTAGTTTGGTTTGGCGAAAATGGAATTGATTTATTGTTCCGAGTATGTTGTTTGATGATTAAAGTTGAGAGAAGTGTGTGGCGGATTATTGAGAGAGAATAATGCCAACTTATTGGCTGAAAAAATGAAATAATCGCTCTGATTGGTTGTTCATCAGAGCGAGTATTTGCTGACAGTAAAAATAGCACAATTACATTTTTTCTTGAAATGTAAATGTTCGTTTTTATGAAAGATGAATTTTTTTGTTCTCAAATTGTGATTTTTGTAATAATATTTTTTTCTCGATTTACCATATTTGTATAAACAGAAGTTTGGCTCAATTGAATTTATTCAGTGTAATTTGTTCGAACACTGTTAATTTTGTCAGTTAAATTTTTCTCAAAGAAGTTTCCTTTTTAGTAAATAAAGATTGTATCATTTGAATTTGCAAATTGATTTTCTTGTTTGATATTAGATCTGTTTAAACATTCATTTCAATTAACTTGATGTATAAGTTATACAGTATAACCGATCTAATAAACTAATAAATCAAAAATTAAAATTTTTATTTCCATTCTTTAACTCTACTTTGCCAGCAAAGTTTTAATTAAAAGATAATTTCGAAAAAAAAACAATAAAAATTAAGATAAACTACTTATAGTTTATAAGTAGATCTTTTTCAATTAATATTTTTCTGGAACTCCGAATTTTCTGTTTTTCCCCTTTTTGGGATCTTAGAAAAGCTTTTTTGATCAAATTTTATTATAATCATTAATTGTCATCAAACATGAGTAAAAGTGTAAAGTTTGAAGAAAATTGATCGAGTAAAAAGCTTTCAAAAATAGGTTTCTAAATTCCATGGATACATACCTAGAAAGTAAGCTAATATAAATAATGAAACTAGTAAATCAAAAAATTAAGTTTTTTATATTCATTCTTTTTGCAAACAGAATTCTACTTTGCCAACAAAGTTTTGAAAATTTAAAAAATTTTAATTAAAAAACACATTAAAAATTAATATAAACTACTTATAATTTATAAGTAGATATCTCGCAAGTAATATTGTTCTGGAACTCCGAATTTTCCGTTTTTTTTCCGATTTTGGGATTTTAAAAAGTTTCTTTCGATAAAATTTTTACATAATCATTTATTGTCATCGAGAATGATTAAGTGCACAAAGTTTGAAGAAAATCGATTGAGTAAAAAGCCTTCAAAACATGTTTCTAAATTCCATGGATACATATTTATAAATATATTCTTTTAATTACCGGCAATTATTAGAAACTGAAAGTGATGGTCAAATCATCCTTATTCGAGTGCAACAGCGAAATGGCCGCAAAACAATAACCACGGTGCAGGGGATCCACAAAAATTATTTTATTTTTTAAATTAAATTATTTTTTGAGAAACAATTTGTTGTAAATCTTAAACCGATATAAATATAAAGATTAATATAAGATTTTATTGTATTTTATAAATTTTGCCTTTTTTATCAATTTTAAATTATGCTAACATTATCAAATACTAAATCTTTTTGTTAAATTTTGTTAAGTTAAAAATTTATATTATCATTATATAATAGTTACCTTTCAACAAATTTTATAATTTTAAATTACAAGAAAATAAACAATTATAATAACAGTCTTCGGGGAAACCTGGGGATCATGTGGAACAATTTTGTTGAATTGAATAAATTAAATGTTGACTGATTTTGTATTAATTGAATTTTATATTAATTGAATTTATATTGATTGGGTTTTTATTGTTGTGGAGTGACTAGATCACAACAGTAACCAAGACCGCATTTATAGGATATCTCATAACGTAGATGGTGAGACTAAATGATGTTTAACTCGTTTGTAAATAAGAAGATATGAGGATTTTTCCGAATCCTTCCCCCAAAAATTTTTTTTACAATTTTTTGATTTTCTCCTTTAAATATAATCTAGATATCGGGGTCTTGGAGATTGTTTTTATTTTGATATAATTACTAAATTATTAAAGTCCTATTTGACTATCTTATTTATATTTTTTTAATAAATAATAAATAAATAAACAATGTCACACTCACATAGATTGTTAAATTAAGATACTTTTTGATACGTTTGAGTTTGTGCTTCCTTAATATTAAAGATAAATGAAATAATTAATTAATTTTATTTTTTAAGCAAAGTTGATTGTAGGAATTATTCTTATTCATGTACTTTCGGCAGAGTTTCTTCTTCTAAGCAAATTGAGACTACTGTTTTAATTTGCATAAAACTTTGTCTTGCTTTTAATTGGTATTGATTCAATGTGACTTCTTCAAATTTACTTTCACATATATTTGTTTGTTCTCAACTAAAATGTTTGTTAATAAATGCAAATTTCTGTTGAAACTTTAAAAATCATTTTCTCTATTTCTTGATTTAATAACAAAATTGATTTGTTTCAATGAAAGTTTCTTATATATATATAATGTTGATTTTGTATCTCAGACTCAATGATGACAATTATTTAAATTTAAATTCTTCGTCAAACCGCCGATTTTCTGTGATCATAAAGCAATGAAACTTTTAGGAAAAGCAATAAGTTTTTTATTGTAGAATGAAAATTTTAGTTGAAATTTAATTAATTAAAGTTATTAACAGATTATTTCATTTATTTATTTTATTTAAAAGATTATTTGATATATATTTGATTTATTTATCTTTAAATAATTTATACATGTTTATTACAAAGTTTTTGTTTTAAATTCATCTTTTCTTTACGATTTTCTTTCTTTATATTTCTTTTATTTCTTTTATAATTCTACATTTCTTGAAATTCATTTAAATGTTACAAAATACTTTTGACAAAATGTTTATTTGTTTCTTTTCAAGTTCAGGAAGTGATTTAGATTAAATTTGTTGCTAATGTAAAAACGGTTAAACATGACCTCTTCCATCAATTCTCAAATTGAGTAATGTAAAAAAGGACTAAGTTATCTCTTTTAACCTCTCCAATTAGAAATTCATGACACAATATAAATTCAGATTTGGGTTTTTCTTCTTTTTCCAGACTTTAAAATCCAGCTTGGAATGTAAACTTTGGAAAAGAGCTGCTATTGAAAGATTTCTAGCTCTTCATCTAGTATTGTTTTCAATGAAATATTTTGACAGCCGAAATCTTAAAAAAACAAAAAATACAAAATATAAATTCTTGACCATAGCTTTAATAAAATTGTTAGAGCAGAAAATTCAGACTTTACAATTGGTTGACCGGACTTTGTTTATTTTTCAATTTATGTTTATGCGTAATATAAACTACTTATAATTTTTAAGTAGATCTTATTATGCTAATTTTTTTCTGGAACT